>CAIGRB010069484.1:0-29705 GCA_903798255.1 Fraxinus quadrangulata
GTCATTCTACGAGATCACTAAATCCTTAAAATTGTTTTAGAACTTTGTTATCCTACTATGTTGTATTTTTCATGGTCTACAAAGACAATTGGCAATGCTAAAGGGGGGGGGGGGATTTACTATCTTACATCAAGTAAAATGGAATGTACAAGGTAATGCTACTTTGGACAATCGAAGATAGAGAAAAGAAAATTTGTTTGTTATTATCTATGTTAAAGTGTGAAGTGTGAGAAATGGGCCAAATGGCTAAAGTCATTCTTTTCTTTCCCTCCAGTAATTAGAGATCTCAAATTTCATTTACGATGGTCAACAATGATACGTTGGTTCCTTCTCTAGATGTTTTGTATTGCATCCATAGATGGTTTATTTGTTCATTGATGAGTCTACAAGGATTACATGTATCTACCTCTCAATGAGAAATTTAAAGATGCTGAGATTTTCCAGTCACGCCACATGACGAATACAAAAATTAAGTTTTCATTTAAATAGACAATGAGAAGGGATTTTCTTGCATGCAAATTCGATAATTCATCAATCATCTTCTTGGAGCAACACAATCGACAAAAAGGAGTGGTCAAAAACACACTTGTCGGACGTAGCTCAAGCATTGCTGTTTTTCGAGACGCCCCAAAGTTTTTTTGGTCAAAAGACTCAAAACTCCCACCGACACGTGAAAGACCCATTTCCCATTCTGAATTTTCACCTCACTAACTCATTGAGTCTATATTTAGTTATCTGGCATTTGTTCATGTTCATGTTCATGGTCATGGAAGACCCAAGTTTGATGCAAGAACTCGATGGATGGGAAGGTTGGATTGCAAACAGAAGGATTCACATTGAACCTAATCACAAACTAGACGCCATCATCGAAGGAACTTCCCTAGATAAAGAAAATCTCGGACAAGTTAGGAAGTTGATCCACAGATCTTACACGGGGCTTAACATAAACTAATCACAGCCTCGCCTTTGGAGAGTCACATGGAAGCAGTCATTTGTATACTCGGTATTCTTGAAGGCCATTATTATCAAAGAATGGTCACCTCAGTTGAAGCATACAGAAAAGTGGAATAGGCTAGATCTATTACAGGTGAAAGGTCAACATCCGGATATTGCACATTTGTTGGAGGTAACCAAGCCAAACGGAGAAGCAAGAAAAAACAAGTAGTGGCTCGCTCTAGAGCTGACACATTTTTGGTAATGGATGAATATGTAAGGTGCTATTGGATAATACTTAGAGAATTAAGATTGGAGGCTAAAAAACAAATGAGAATGTAATCGACATTACCTACGAACCAATTCATCGTGATCAGACCAAACATGTTGAAATCAATAGACATTTTATCAAAGAAAAGATTACGAAAGGAGAAATCACCACATCTCGTCTGGATACCAAACAAACGCTGAAAAACATTGTGAAAATGTTATATATCTGCTCACCTAGTTAGTTAAGAAGTTGGGAATGCTTAATATTTTCTAACCAGCCTCAGGCGTAGCCTTCAAATATTCAGGAACCAAAGAAAAAAATGTCTTTAACTACGTATAAACATTGTAGAGAAAAGAAAATGCAAAGAGGATATGTCAACAAAAAGGAGAAGTGCAAAAATGTACCTGAACAAACCATGCATCCACTGCCTTTTTCTCCTTAAGAAATCTTGGGTCTTCCCTATCAACCTTGACTTCTCGTGGATAAGTAATAGCAAGTTATTATACTCAAAATTTGGCCTTCCATTGTGATTGTCACATTGAAAGGCACTGGGATCAGCTGCCTTCCAATTCTTGATTCCTTGCATTCCACAGTCTCTCTCTTAAAACCAACCCGAGAAATAGCTACTTTTGGTACATAGATTCCATTTAGGCTTCTCAAATTACTGATAAAAAACCATAATGTGTCAAAAGCCCGGAATAACACACGTGCATTCAGCAGAAAACAAAATTTCTTGAATACATGGCTGCGAAAATATATAAGGTTTCCGGGGAAATTTCTCTTCTTTTTCTAGAACCCATGGGGTTTTGTTATCAATGAAGAACCAGAAAATGAACAAGGAAATGCAATCACACACCCTTAGTTAAAATTTATTTGTAAGATAGTGCAATTTTTTAGATATGACAATCATGCTCCTATCCTCATTTATAATAAAAAATGGTTAAGTTGGCTAGTCGTGCCATACTCGGAATGCCAACTCGAACCCTATCTAATCAAAATGATCATTTTACCTTCTTACACCAAAAATTTCTAGAAATTTAGGAGTCCAAAAATATAGCCAGTGTATGTTTTACTGACACTAATAACATCTTGAAACTGCCAAAAATAATAAAAAGATAATTAAAATTGAACATTGTTGAACTTTCTAAACTTACAATCCATTCCCAAATTACCCTAAATGAGGTCCTAACCAATTTTCTAGCAATTGATCATGAGTCACACAAATTGCATCAGCATGACCTATAGAGCCCGTTTGGCAAAACTTTTAAAAAGTCAAAAGTAATTTCTAAAACTAAGAAGTTATTTTTTACATGATTGAATAATTTCTAAAAAATATTTTATCTGACTAGAAGTTTTTTTCGGAGAAAGCAAGCTTAAGATAACTCTCGAGAAACTTTTATGCAAGAAGAATATACCAAAGTAGAAACCGTGCCAAGCGAACTTCACAAGTGTATCAGCCAAGAGCTTAAATTTTCAGTTTACACTTGAGTCCCTAAAGAACAAAAGATTACAACTTGACCCCAAAACTCACTTTTTTGCAATTAATAATTCTGATAATTACTATTAACTCGTTAGGTGATTTCTTTCGGCCATCAGGATATTTTCATTCATTTTCTATTTAATGTCACAGATTTATCAACAATACTCAATGTCCTACTTACATCTGTTCTCGGTTTTATTTTCACCTACTGAATTAAAAAACATCGTTTTACAAAATTTTTAGAAATTGTAATTGTACTAATATCACTTCCATAATAATAATAATAATAAATAAAACCACCTTGTATACATTTCATATTAAAAGTGAAATAATTGGAAAAACAGAGGTGAAGTGGAAGAAATCGAGATTGAGACAATTCGAAAGTTGCTAAAATTCAAATAAATGCATCCATACAACATTTTGGCCTCACCAACAGGCTTGATAAAACATACATAATATAAAAATTATCTTCACAGGGTTTGCAATTCAAATTCAGTTTTCCAACTCGACGGGAACTTACTGAAACTGAAATTTTACCCTGACGAAATGCTAAGGGGGTGAAAGACTTGCAAAGTCGCACATAAAGCTACAACTTTTAAGCAAGAGGTCCCTGAGAATGCCTACGTTCTGCTTCTCTGTTATGTTCATCTTCTTTCATGTTGTCGCCCTAAAAAAGAATTGCAAAATCACACATAAAGCTACACCTTTAAGCAAGAGGTCCCTGAGAATGTCTGCTTTCTGCTTCTCTGTTATGGTCATCTTCTTTCATGTTGTCACCCTAAAAACAACAAATAGAAATCACAAAGTGAAATTTCCCGTTTCAAGGACAGGTAAGTGTTCAAATCTCAAGGATTCAATTTTCCGTTTCCTATGACCATAACAACAGCAGAAAAATCAATTGTTCAAAAATAATTCTGGGTGCCACTAAGCATCTTGCAACACATGGAAGGGACGAGACAATTTTTTGGGATGAACTTTTAACATCGATTTTAAGATACTAAAAAAAAAAAAAAAATTATGAAAGCAAAATAGTATAAATTTTTGAAGTTTGAACTTCATGACAATTGACTTCTAAAAGATTAATGATATTTATCATTATGATGATGAAATATCGATGATGTAACAATCTATATGGAATAATGAAATTGAAGAGTTCAATTTTCATGAGAGAGGATAATATGTTGCCATATCACCGATATTATATCATCATCACGATAAATAGCATTACTCCTAAAAATATCAAAGTAATGGCCCAACATTTGGTACCATAGCGCAGAGCCAGTCTTGTTGCTTCATAGAATTTGCCTTTTAACTTGGAAGTCATATTTCAGTCATATAGAATGCCATCTTATCTAACCTACTCTAGTAATTCACAATATATCCTCTTCAAATCTTTATAGATGATCGTGATTTAACATCTAAAATTAATCAATCTTTAGGTCAACATGATCCCCTATATTCTGAGTATATCATGAAACTTATTCCTATTAACATAATGAAGTCAATGAAGGCCTTGCGCAAATTCCAAGCAACAATTTCTGTAGATGATGATAAGTAAAATCAGAAAAACATGGACGTGGAAATTGAAGTTGAAGCAAACAGGTAAGAGAATGGAAATTTCATTTTATCTTTGAGAAAAGAAGTGTGTGATTCGCTAACAAAAAACATATATGGTCACTACACCACTCTTGCAATTTGAGGTAAACTAACTATTTATTAGAAACACAAAATAAAAGGAAGAGTAACAAATACCACGTCTTTTGCTTCAGGTTCAAGAAATTCTGTCTTCACTCTGCTAGGCAAAGGCCTACTATGTGAAACACAAAAAACATACATGCAATTAGATATTATAATTGAAAAAAAAAATGATGAAGAAGATAATAAGAGAGTGAATGAACTAATAGTACCGTTGATTATCAATATCCATGTCAGATTCAGGGTCCCATCTTTCATCTTCAACAACTTGATCTTCATCCGCCTGCATGACAAGCATGTAACTAAAACAGTTTGCCAGCATTCTTTTTACCAAACCATATTTTGATAAAGACATCTGATAGCTAGAGCTGACTACATTCCTGGTGCATTAGAATGGAGCACCATGCTATTTGTGCACCATGCATCTAATTTGGACCAAGTATATAGTGGTAACAAGTAGGGAGTTATCTTTCATCATATTTCACTATTTCAGTGAAGCACTGGCCATGGATGCGAATAGCGAACATCTGTTTCTACAGATAGCTACCCACCCATCCCAATAAGATTCAGAGAAACATAAAGTGAGAAACCCACGACTAGCATAATATGTAACACAATGATAATTAATGCTTAAGTAGCAGAATTATGGCGTTAAAAACAATAATGTAAGAAGAAACCAGATTCTGGAAAAGTACAGAATAACTCTCAGTACAGCACATAACTACATATGTTCTCACAGACACCATATGCGAGGCAGTTAATAATTTCTTTTGACAAAGATACATATTAAGGCTGATAGAGACTAAGATTCCAAATCTTCTTCAGAAGTGAAAAGCAGGCAATTCTTGTTCAACGACTTCACCTCTTGTACAATAAGCTGCAAAGCATGCACTTAACATGCAAGTAAAACTAGTACTTACTGTCAAGAAATAACCTTACATCTTTTGCTCTATATAATTGAAGCAGCAAAGGAAAACTTGGAGAGAAGTTTGAATGGTATAGGTCCCTTAACATTCCTAATATCAACTGATCATATCAAGCTAATTGGCTGATACTAATAAATCTGACAAATTTGACTGAGAAATCTCATGCCCAAGACTTATTATCAATGTTAATCACGCTTCTCCATGGCCGGTGCTGGAAGTCTCAGCATCATCGTGTCCATATTTCATGATATTCTCCTCTTTCCACATTGCTCAACAGTCGCGTCATAATTCATTATTGAATTCGGCCATACTTTAATAATTCCTTTGGGTACAAACACCATTTTATATTACTCCTACAAAAGAGGACTAGTAATTTGCATTGGTCCTAGTATCATTAATATGGAACTCTGTCTCAATGATCCTCAAATTTAAAGGATATTTTAACAAAGATTTTTGCTAATTCCTATGTTATGTCAGCAGCGGCACATTTGCTATTCAGTTACAAAATAAAATCTAACAAGAGGAAGGAAAACTAATCACAATAAAAAGTTAATGGATAAGATATAAAGAAATGAAAATCATTACACCAGTTGAATAGATTCAATATATGGAAGCTAAAAATATAACAAATTCTGACATTTTATAGTGGAATAAAGGATATTGTTTTTTAATCCAGGAAAAGATAAAAATGGAATGGAGATCGAAAGCAGGTCGAGATTGTTGAAATGTGAAATTTGAACTAAAATATAGACATACTCAGATATCCAAGCAAGACCTGGAAATCCTAAAAGGGGAACGGCAAGATTTTAGATGATAAAATTTAAGTACATTTCCTGATGAGAACAAACCTCTTGAAGATCAGTATCCGGTGGTCGCTCCTGGAATTGCACACTCGGTGCATGTTGAAGCTTTGAAAGATAATCAAGGAGCTTGGCTCTGATGTCTTCCAACAAATGCCAAGAATTCTTATTCTCCATGTTACTAGCAGCAACATGAAGAGTATAATCTGGACCAAAATACTCGTAATATTCATGTTGTGGCATCTTATCATCGAGTTCAATCCCAAGTGCCACGCCTGTCTGTTAAATAAATAAACAGTTTAGCAAAATTAAAAGAGACCGGAATCACATAACAGAAAATAAATTGATAAAATCACACAGATGAAGCTAGGTTCTAGTTCCCAGAAAATAACGAGAGGATTAAATAAGTTATGGATAGTTTTTTCTTTCTTTCTTTTTCTTTTCTTTTTTTTTTCTGGATAACAATTATTCGTTTATAATTAAAAATACAAATTTACATTTATTAGAGACCCACTCTACTCCATTGTTCAATTGTGACAACTTTCCTTTCAACAAAGATCCCAATCACAAGAAAGAAAGTAGAAATATCGGCTTGGTCCATCTCCTCGTATATTTCTGCCCTCATCCTGGTATTGTTGAGGACAAGGTATCCTTTAACAACAAAAGCGTAGAAAGAAAATCAAGAACTCAACACCTTCCAGCCTCAAATGACTAAGGAGAGAAAGATCCTTGCACTCCTAATCTGTAGAAACCCCACCACAAAATTTCCCATTATCCCATAGGTCAGCTACTGCTTCCTCTTTCCCTGTCAAAAGTTTTGTTGTTACTACCCAAAATCCAAATCAGCCAAACAATCCCTTTGTTTTGAGTTCAAGAAATGCTCACAAATGACCATTTTGTGCTAAAAGAAATATCAAATCTGTTTTCCTCCTTCACTTTCTTTTAAAAACAGCAACGAAAAGGAGTTGATTTCGTAGAAGATGGAAATGTTCATTCAGATGAATTTTAAATAGAAATTCACGATCGATCTATTTTTTAACTGGAAACTATTAAGTGTTGTCATTTTATGCTGACACCTAAAGTATTATAATGAACCCATCATGTACTCTAGAAAGTTTCCAGACACCTGCAGAATGCTTTACGAGCTCTAGTAGACTGTTTGGAAACTAGTTCCACAAGGTCAAACAAAAATATAATTTCAAAATGCATTTTCTCCTAGTATAAAAATAATTTAAAACGTTTCTAATATGCCTATGGAGATATCAAAATTTATAATGAAGGTAAAGGAAAGATAAGAATAATCATTTGCTGTCCTATTTTAGTTGCATTATAGACATTATTTCTAATCTAGTCATGAATCATGATACTCATGACTTTCTTATACCCATATACCATGTCAGAGGTTCGAAGATGTCAGCAAAAGAGCAAATGAGATTGACCGACTATAGCTTCTGTCCTTTAGAATGCGATACAAGTGTCAGCAGGTGGGAAAAAAATTAATTAATTAACTTTATTTAACAGTTAATTAAGTTTCATGCCCAATAAAAAAATAATTAAATAAATTTTAAAGAACATTCTAAGAGTTATCAAAAGGTCCATTGGTTGTGGCACGTAATTTCAAGTATCTATTCAGAATGACAAGGCGAATGGAAGCTATTATAAATATTCAGGTGTCAAGTATCCACAACCCCAACATCAATAGAAGTAAAAACATAAAAATTGTACGTCTCCAAGATCAGGTCTCTTAGAAATCATCCAAGTGGGAATGCATGCCTAATCTGTGAACTTGAGACTATAGTGGAGTGAAAGTTTGGTACATGTGAACTTCAGTATGCATGGGTATGACCTAACTGAATAAGCACAGGCCTACAGAAAACATGACTTCCACACATGGGCAAGTTAAAATTGTGCCACATCTAATGAATAAACAACTATATATTGTAACACCATATGGTATTCCTTTATCCACGTGTGAATGAAACAAGTAAATTTATTATTCAAAGCGTCTTTGGAGTGGTAGGTCCAAGTTTTATAAACTTTGACACCAAAAAAAATCCCAGTAATAAGACACCTTAGTCCCAGAAAACGTTTAGAGGTATATGAAGCATCTCACACTTACATAACAATTTTAGTGTCTTGAAAATTGGAGTACATGAAAAACATCTATTCAATAACTAAAATCAACAAGAAATAGAACTTTTAAGAGAGAAGAGTTTAGTAGTTGCAAGTTGCAATCACCAAGAATACGCCTCTAACCTCATAACACCAGCAGCGAGCAACATTCCGAATTGTGTAGCCACCTCCACCAAGCAAGAGTAGTGGCACATTAAAAGATCTCATATATTTGACACACTCTGCATGACCTTTAATTGACAAATTAAAGCAGCCCAATCGGTCTCCAGACAGAGAGTCTGCCCCACATTGTAAAACTACAGCACCAGGCTTAAAAATTTCCATCACTTTGCCCATTATTGGTTTAAACAAAGACTGATAGCTTTCGTCATCGATTCCATCATCTAGTGGAACATTAAGGGAGTAATATTTCCCCTTTCCATATCCAGTATCTCGTATATCACCTGTACCAGGAAAATAATCTCCAAATTTATGAAAAGATACAGTCATCACCCTGTCTGTAGTATAAAATGCTTCCTCGACACCGTCACCATGATGAATATCAATGTCCACGTATAAAACACGCTGCAAACAGGGGAAAAAAATCAATACAAAGATTGTAGTGCATTGGTAATGATTGAGTTCATATGCTGATAAGCTGAGAAAACAATAAATAACTCTTATATACTTTAAGCAGGCAGCAACAAATGAGGATTTTACTATGCAGGATAGAAAGTCACATAATCAAGCATTAACATTTTTACCGAAAATTAATACTATAATTAGTTTAAACATGAGAATTACTAATATTGTCAAAAAAATTTACATCCATCATGATATTACGAAATAAACTATTACTCAAAGAAACCAGTCCATTGGTTTGGTCCAGTCTCAACAACCAGTAGGCAGTTAAATAGATTGTGTGATTCAATCTTTTGAGTTCATGATTGTGTAAACTTCTTCTTGAATGTCTTCTTTAATATTTACACGAGTTACACAGATTGATGTTCAGACAAACAATCTCATGGAAGAAACATTAACGTGATGAAAAGCAATAACACTAGGACTTACGTGTAAAAACCAAAATATGAAAAATCACATGCTTCTGAGAGAATAATAGGAAGATTGTTATTTCAACTCAAAACAAATTATAAGTTTTTAAACTACGAATGTCCCCTGAAACATAAGAAAATTTTAGATTCCTATCTTCAATACATTAATATCATAATTTTAATATTTCCTTAAATAGAAGCCCTTGGATTGCTGTTGCATATTCAGCTCGTGTTGCAATTGCTACCGCTATTTTCTTGATCTACCCAATTGGTCAGGAAGTTTTTCTGATCCTATACTTCCTCTAGGAATTTCTAGTATTTTCAACTTCGTGATTGTATTCCAGTCCTACGACACCAAAAAAATTGGGCCAAGCTTCTAACCAACCGCTTCCATAGAAAAATATCATAACAACATAGACCTAAGTAGTCATATTGGATCCTTGAGAACCATCACAAGTACGGCCAGCCTATGTTTGAACGAAAACTCCCATCTAGTGGAGCCTAGAAGAAGGTGACTCGAGCAAATAGCCAACTAGTTTTCAATAGACAAGAATAACCAAACCAACCTAAGTGGTTGGTCAATTTCAGAGATCTCATCGTTCAGCAAACCGAAGATGGATGACCACGGTCCCGACCTTACCAGCACCGAAAGTGTACTAATCAATGAACCCCCAAAGCCTACTTGCTTTTATGACAAAATCAACCAAGTTTAAGCGGTCATGACATCAATATCGACTTTTTTTGCCTAAGATCACAATTGATCATTATTCAATACAAATATTTTCTATCGTGAGCTTTTTTGCATATATAAAATATCGTGCTTTCCTAGAAAATTATTGATAGGGATGCTCCCCAGCGTATAAAACACAAAGTGTCTTTATATGTGTCGTAATTATAACTTAAGAAATCTCTCAGCTCTTATTTCCTATCTTAACAATACAACTACCGTTTATAGGTCCGAACTGCACCAATAAAACACCTTTTTTTTTCTTGCACGGGAATTTTGGTTGTAACAGAAACTTATTTGTTCAGAATGATCCAATATCTGAAGTTATTGTAGGTTGTCCAACTGTTTTTTCCCCAAGCTGTATCCTCTGAAACATATACATGACTGCATTGGACACAACAACTAATATTTATATTTAAATAAGCAAATTACAAAATTTAGTTTCAAAAATAATTAGAAGAACATTTTCCCTTACTCCATTAAGTGAAATTCCAGGAATTCAAACTTTGAATTCAGGGTCATAAGACAATTCTGTATCATATAAAGCAGAACTTGAAATCAAGCTAACTGACATCAAAGCAAGAAACTGAAAAGCAAGCTCATTATTGATGAATGTGCTTCTTCATAAATGTTCTCCATCTAATTTAACAATATTCATGGGAGCTAAAAGATATAAACAAGAAGTAATAAACAGAGACAACCAACCTCATGAACCTTTAGGAGTTCCAAAATTGCCAGCACTATATCATTCACATAGCAAAAACCAGAAGCCTCACATTTCTTAGCATGATGTAATCCACCAGCCCAATTAATTGCTATATCACAGTGTCCATGATTTAACTTCACTGCCCCACCAACAGAACCACCGGCATAGGTTTGACAGAAAGGGTAGAGACCATCAAACACCGGGCAGTCTTCACCAACGTTAAATCTCTTCAGCTGCCTTAGCTGATCCTGTTGTGTTTCTGGGGTGATGCTCTTCAAGAAAGAAACATAATCATCAGCATGAAATCTGCAAAGATCTTTCTCTCTGGCAGGATTGGGCTTTAGAACATGCATATGCTGCAGTAATCCATAGTGGGCAAGAAGAGCATGCGTCATGCGAATCCTGTGAGGCTTCATTGGGTGACCTTGGCCATAGTAGTAATTGCCAACCTCCGGGTCATAGAAATAACTAACTTTACGCTTCACTCCATCAGGTCCAGATGGTAAAGAATTACCTCCAGTTTCCATTACCCAAATACCAAAATCTATTAAAACTAAAGCTGCAGCAGAATTTGAAACTAACAGCAGAGGAAGCTGAATCAGTAACAGTACTAGGGCAAGTCAAAGCATTAGCACACGCATAGCAGAATAAATTCAGGAAAATAATAACTTCAAGATTGCAGAACCCAAAAAAGAACCTGATCGAACTCGGCCTTGGTAATGAAGAGCAGAAATAATTCAATATAAAAACGAAAATTTTATTCTGAGTTTTTATTGGGCAAGCTAGAAAAGGAACTCCAGTTCTAAACCCTTTTCCTTTTTAATATTATGAACCTACTACATAACCTACAAAAACTTCATTCTCGTAAACTCCCCTGAATAGATATTCCTTCACCGTTAGTAAAAGGGCTTCAGAAGGTTTACATTCAAGACGATTACAAGAACAGAATCCAATAATTTCAATTTCTTAAACACAAGCCTAAAAATAAATTATGACATACCTCTACGCGTCTAACTATTCAGATGCTGTTATAGAGGCCAAAAAGAATTGTTATAGAAGGAAGTGTGTAGGTATGGGAAGTACCTTTCAATTGAAGTCAAGAACGCATCGTGAAGCGGGTCTGGAATCGTCTCTCTATGCTAGAATGGGAGTCTGAATCGGCAATTTATACTCGGCTAATTGTTACTTGGTCCCTCAAATTTGGGGGTTTTGGCACTTTGACCCCTGAATTTAAATGGCATTTAAGAGATTTATACCTATATACGTTTTAGTGTGTGTTTGTCTCTTATTATTGTAGAATAAATGGAGTAATGAATAATATTTTTTAGAGAATGTGTGGTTGAAATTTAAAGTAACTTTATTGATTTGTGTGTAGAATATTTTATTAAGCGAATGTGTGGTGAAGAATCTTACTGTAGCAAATAATGTTTTGGAATAATGGGAGACGAACGGGGTTAATACATTTTGCATGTTTTTGTTTGTTTTCATGCTTTTTGATATTAGTCCATATCTCAATTCTTAATACACCAATTTGAGTGAGTAATACATCAAATTCTACGCATCACTAGACAACAAGAACTTTTAGACTTCCAAAGGTAGAGGACGCAGTACATGATGCTCATATTATAGAGTTTTTGCTTGTTTCAAGCAATCCTTCCATCCACAACCTTGGTGGTAGAAGTTGTAAACCTTTGTCGTCACTCCTAAAAAGTATTATTACCGTTTTACTCTCTTATTTATTTATTTGCTGCATATTAAGGACAATGTGATATTTTAATGTGGTTATTGGGTCCACATTTAAGGAATTTGTTAGTTTTACTTGCTTTTGATAGTATAGGTTAAGCAAAAAAATTCATAAAAAATGTAAAATTTGAAAAATCCAAAATGATTTTTGAAGTGTTAACTTAACTCGGTCCAAATTTAATACTTGCCTATGATGAATTGGTTATTTTTGGTATTAGGGTGTGTTTGTGTCACATTATTTTGAAAGAATGTATTTTGGAATAATAGATTCATGGAGAATGTATGGTTGAAAAAAATGAAAAGTTATTGATGTAATGAAAAATATTTTATTCAAGAATATGTGATTAAAAATGAGTAGAAAAATGAAAATGAAAAAAAATAATGTGTACCAAACATGGGCTTAATTTGTAGAAATTGAAGGCCAAAGCTATGATACTTTTTGATTATTTGCTTATCCATATAAGATTGTGCATCATTTTGAGACGTAGCCTCTCTATTTTTTACTTGTATTTAAATGTAGTTTTTCGTAGACCGTGAAACTATTACATTTCGCTGTACTCACAATTTGTGTTTCATTGTGTTGAATATAATTGAAAAAAAACAGACAACCGACTATTATGAGATTAGTTTTGGGGTTGGTGACGGGAAATGTTTGTACAAGAATTCTTTGTATATAAATTCCGAGAAATTTTGTGAGTGAAAAGATTTTAGTAAGATTAATGATGTGTAGCAGCAGCACTACTGTACCAATTTAAATGGTTACAAGTGATGAAATATCTTAAATGAAGGTAATTTATCAATTAATGACATTTGCATGTCACTTGAACTGGTATTTAATACCAGATATAATAAATAATGTTACTCTTTTAGTAAGGGGAGTCCAGGCATTGACCTTATGATAGTATTCTAATATCTACCATTTGTCTTGATAAAACATATTTGCACTATTAAGGTTATCTCGGTAGGAAAAAATTGCCTACAATAATTTGTGAAAGGTATCTTTAGTTTTAAGTGTCTTGCCGGTTTTAGGGAGGAAAGTCAGAATAAACAAAGTGATTATAAAAAGTTAATGCCATGATATTTGATTTAAGAAGTTCCATTCACATTGATTTGAAGAGTACCCAATAGATACCTTCATATTGAGTAAGATTGTTGACAAGAGGCTGTTATCTCATGACATTTTCTTGATTATTATTATTACTATTTTACAAGTTAGCATACTCATCAAGAAGTATAAGTACAAACCTCAACTAATGTTAAAAAGTAAAACAAAGAGGCCACATTTCTCGAGTTGAAGCCTTAAGACCTTCTTGGCCACGTATTAAAGTGAACATACCATTTCTTGGGAGAGGATTCTCCAGACACCAAATGAGACTGTAAGAACACGGAATAAGTTGTATTTGCACAAGATTTCAAATCACAATTAAAGGTTAATTTAAGGAGTTCGGACCTTAAATAACTTGATATCATACATTCGACGACTTTTGGACATCTAGACACAATAATATACTCTCGAAGCCATTTTCTCAATACGGGTAGGTATCAATTCTCAAACCCTAAACTTTGGTTGCGAAATACACAATCTCTAGCCAACCAAGACAAATAAGAATTGATTCAAAGCCAATATTTGAATAATCTAAACTTTCATCACTTTTCTTTCTTATCTAGATAAATCTTACTTTTCAAGAACTTGACCACTATTTTCCATGTTCAAACTCAACCGTACAACACCACAAATTAAAAGTCAAGTTTCATCTCAATATTCTAAAAATCTTAAAAGATTAGATCCATGAAGATTAATCTAAGTCAAAATCATTAATTAATTTCAATCACATATTTTATGACATCCACATCCGTACATTTCAATAACTTTTATCAAAATATAGTAACAATCTGACTTTAATCTCTACCTTTTGAACTTTCATTCCTCACTAACCAACCGAGGAAACAGAAAAAAAATTCCAATTTACACAAGTTGATTGTATTCTCTATAACAAATGTCACATACAGTGTTTTTTCTTCAAAAGAATCCTTTTTTTTTTTTCGCTTTTTCACAAGCTAAGATATGGAAAAATAATATAAATGAGTTAAAATGGAGCATGGGCCACAGATCCTTCGTAAATAGTGCTAAGCTTAATCCTGAACGATCGGGCCGCCATTTTAGCCCGCCGAGAAGAGTATCTCTGCAATTTCTTCACAGAACTAGATCTAGAAACCCCTAATCGGGCCGACGTTGAGGGTTTCATTGTATTGTTATTGTTAACAAAACTCTTCTTCTCGATATTTTGATCCGGCACCATAACGGGTGATATTCGGGCCTTCCTCTTCCGGCGGTTCCTGGAAGCGGCGTTGATTTTGTCAAGAGCAACGCAGGCTTTCACGGCAAGAGCAGCCATGTCGGAAGCACTCAAACGATAGTTAAGTTTAGTTTTGGGCAGCACGAAATAGATCTGAGATTCCTGGAGCGCGTCTTCCGGTGCCAAAGCCGGTATGTAATCATCGAAATACAAGCAATCCGAGTTGCAAATGAATGAATCTGTCGAAGAATTTTCCAATTGGAGAAGTAGCTGAGAAACTGTTATAGGAACTGGAAATTGGCGCAAATCTCCATTCAATAGAACGACGTTTGCAGATGGGTTTTGGTAATCAAGTGATTTCGAAGACAAACAAGCACCCATTGTAACAGCTTTGCTTTGATTTAAATTCCAGTGAATATTGTTGGGGATTGAAGAGGGAATTGGGGGGAGAAGACGAGTCGTGAATGAATAGCGAAAATTGCGTTGAGCGGTTGAGGCGGTGAAGGATATATAAAGAAACGTGTGAGAACTGTGTGGTGGCGGGGCCCTCCGTAACGGAAGAATGAACATAGGTGGAAACGAGTCGGAATCAGCAATGACATTACGTAATATAACACACGACAGCAGTTGTTTGCTTCGAGAACAAGGAATTTAAAGTCGAAATGTGGGATTTTTAGGGCCAAAAACTTGGTTCACCGTTGAGCCTTGTTGGTTGCTTGAGGATGAAAATTAGATTTTTAGCACGTTCTTTTGTTAAAATTTGTTGAAATGTGTGATTTTTTTTATTTAATTAAAATTTTCATCAAACAAGGTTGAATTTTACGTCGTGATTGTAAAAAGAAAAATATTTACAGTACATCATCATTTACACAATTTTGTACGAATTGATGAAGTGACAAAAAGAAAGTAGGAGGTTTTTTCTTATTTGGTTGATGATGTTTTGATTCAATCAAATCTAGCCACGTCATCTGTTGGTAACTAAATATGTAACTTGTGACGTATATATTGCACAACCTAAAAAAAAAATCACTTAAATTTTAATAGTTTATTCCGTTGTTTGAAAAGAATATATATCACATAAAAAAAATGAGTGTGAACGATATAGTTTATAAGAAGTGAGTGGATAATCATTGTGGACCCGTTCAAATATATGGATAAAATAAAGTTTGACAATTATAAATGATTAATAATGTCGTACAGAATAGCATTAACAAGAGGTTGTCTATGAAAGACGCATTGGTCGGAATTGTAGGGTCAAACTTGAGAATTCTTGAACAACATATCTATTTTTTAATGGTCTGTTTGATTAGCACAAAACATTATTAGATAAATCTTAAACCAAATCCGGTTTTGTTAGCCTGTCTGTCTAACTCTTATGACTTTCTTCATCTCTTTTAATTTGACCAGACTAATAATTAGTCTCTGATGGTGGCTTGTCCGGTGGGTGGCGGTAGGTGTTTGGGATAATGTCCGGCCGGTCGGTGGGTCGGTCGGTTCGTTCACACTTACAAAAACAACCGTAATAACCTGAGAATATGCGCCTCACGATTGGTTTCGGCGTTCCATCCCTCAAGGATGGATAGCTTCAATTTGTCTAATTCCTACTGTGTGGATAAAAAAAAATCACCAGAACACTAATTATAAACTTTAATTTTGTGGTCACTCCATTTACTTTGACTATTCATGTTAATGTTATCCATTGACGCGGATTTTGATGTGTTAATCCTAATCACTAACAAGTCATGTGTCGAACATGAAACACAATTTATCGTTAAAAGCGTTGGTTGACTCACACATTTTTTATTAATCATTTTAACGAAACTCGATTTCTTATTATTATTGAAATTACGAAAGTTCAAAATTTTAGGACTTTTCATGACATTCCTAATTGACTCAAATGCACATGGATTGTCGTTCACAATCCTCGTACATATATGTCATTATATTTATGAATAAAGATTGATACTCATAGATTAATCGCCGATGCTATTTACATGTAAGAAATTCGAGGTAATCTTAATTTTAATTGTGAACATAAATTACTTGCATTCTTTTCGGAAAAAAAAATTACCCATATTTAATAGGAAACTCGAGGTATGAAATCCATGTAATGTAGATTTGTAGGAAATGGCAGTATCATTGTGTGTAGGATTTGTTGATGAAAATGACGTGACATCTTTTAATTAACTTAATAGGGTTTTTGTAAAGGAAATAAAGTTTTTCAATGTTTATTGAGGTCAGGCTGAATTGGGTATGAGGTGGATGTTTGCTTAATATCTGATCTCTCTTGAAATTTTGCTTGTCTTTCTTGGGAGGGGAATGACCCCTTTTATAGGTGAGGCTCCCCCTCCGAATCGCCTTAGTCTTATCAAGTTACAATATTTTTCCATATGAAGCAAGGTTGCTCCGATTGGTGGAAAAGAGCGGTTATTGGAATGCGATTATGGCCTAGGATGGATCTTCGATCCTAGGCTCTCTTTAAAGGCTATGATTGGTCAGTGAGGACGGTGGCAATGCAAGTGAGGACACAAGTTGCCCACAGTGCAATCACTAGTTCTTCTCTTCTTCATCTCCATTGTTCTCTCTACTTTTGGTCCAAAATATAATTATCAAAGACTTATTGAGATTGTCTAACTCTCTTAATCCACTTGCGAAATCGGACTAGTTACTCCGCCCCATGCTTATCTTAGAGGTGAATGCCACCTGCGCCTCACACCACGTGTCCTTTAGGTGTTGCGATTCTGTTCTGGGTATAACATGATTGAATCTTTGTTTATGGTTTATTTGTTTACAAAGAAATTATAATTTTGTAATATATCTGGAGTTGCAATATAATTTGGAAATGCTGCACATAATATTGAGCACAGGAGAACATAAACCATCCAAGTGAAATGGCATTGTTTGAAGCCGAGTTAATTTCATTTCAAGTCCTTTTGCAACAAAATCTCATTTGAATAACCCAACTTTAATTTGTTACAAAATTATCACTTGACTTTCAGTTTACGTCAATATTAGGCACTATAAAATCATTTATGTAAATTCATATTAATTAATAGACATTCAATATAATCAACACTTCTTCTAAAGCATGAAATAACCAAGCTGAACTGGACCAAACCAATTGACTTTGGTCCAATTTGAATCTATAACTCAAAAAGTGTAAACTGGCAAAGCCAAAGATCATAAACTTAGTGTTTGTTTGTCTCTTATTATTCGGAGAAAAATGGAGTAATGAATAGTATTTTTTTGAAGAATGTGTGGTTAAAATTGAAAGTAACTTTATTGGTTTGTGTGTAGAATATTTTATTGGATGAATATGTGATGGAGAATCTTACTGTAACAAACAATGTTTTAAATTAGTACTAGACAAACAGGGGCTTAATTTCATTATGAAGTCTAAGTAGAAAAGAAGAAGTACAGAACAAAGAAAGAATTGCCTATATACCAACCTGAGTTAGGCTCGAAGACTAATAAACAGCGATAAAAAAGGCTTCACCACCAATTGTGATTTACATTTGTAAATATACTTGTATTTCCTAGCAAGAATAGAGCAACCACAATGAGGCAAGCCAAAATTAGCCACATCATATGCTGCCACTTTTTCTTGTTTCGATTGCGAACAATTGATGGAGGGATATTATATTTCGTCTTACTTATTTTTGGAGGTCTTTTGGTAGTTGCTGTTGCTGCTGCAAAATTCGTTTCATTTATCTCATCGGTCTCCTTCACATTTTCCATTAGGCTTTCAGAGCTTTCCGCAGTTTCACAAGCATTCGTGTTCTCATTAACTTCACTTACAGCAGTAGAAGCACCCCCCCTTCTTTCCTTCTTTCTCAACCTCTTCTCCCTCTCCTGCACAAACACATTCATTGATCATGTAGTACCATCATGATATTTTCACAGTTGTAAAAATGGAATCGTGCATTGCAGAAGAAGAAAACTCACCTTTTCTTTCTGTTCGGCTTCCTTATGTGCTCGTATTTCAACTCTCCTTTGTGCCTTTTCTACATTTCTCTTTTTCCTCTCAAGTGCCAACTTAGCCTTGGCTATTTCCTCCAGCCTATATTGGTTTTTTGACTTGGGTTCAGCATCCTCCCTCCATTCCTCCTCCGCCTTCCTCTCCAGCTCCACCTCTTCCTTTGATTTTATAGCTTTCTTCTTTTTCTCATTAATCACATCATCGCCAGAAACAGTTGCTGAAGCATTCCACATTACAGATTTAGCAGGTTCCTTATTTGTCGCTATACAATTCTTGGGTACTGATAATTCCAGAGTCGAACTTTGTACCGAACCAGCCTTGGCTGGTGTTAAACCCAGTTTACCAACTCTTTCATCCACATAACCCGGAAGAATAGGTGGCGCCTCTTCAGAGCCTAGTGAACGGCCATCCAGAGTTTTAAATCTCATTAGAGTACTCCTTGCATTCTGCTTCACATATTCATTCCGGAACTCATCGTTTGTGTTCCAGAGTTCCATTATTTTTTCCACCTAAACAATCCGCACAAATATACAGAGTTACAGGCTGTATTTTGATGTCAAAGACAGCCAAAAGAAGCAAAAAGTTAACCTGATTTATGCAAAGACGATGAAGTCCTTCTCTGTCTTTTTTAAATGCACAATCCCTTGCTGCAGCTGCATCACTGATGTACATGCGAAAATGTGTGTTCTGCAATTACAAGTGAATTTAAAGCCAAATAACCTTTGATTTTGTTTGCGTCTCTAATTTAGCCCTTGTTTGAGCCTCATTTTTTTCTAAAAAGTCATTTTTCCCAAACTCAATTTCAACAACACATTTCTCAATAAAAAAATTTTGCACGTAAACCTAAAATTTTTCCTTACTTTATAACTACACATTCTTCTAAAAATCACTACTACAAAACTCAATTTCACAACAAAATGGGCTCAATGCCTTTCCCCTCATTTTAGGTGGAAATTTTCTGTGCTCTTTCTAGTGTAAATCTAATTTTCATGCATTTTAATGTTTCCAAGAATTTCTCTTAGTAACTTATAAAGAATCAGCATCCATAATAATTTTGTGGTTCAATCATCCCTCTGATGAAAATCATCACAAAGAGCCAAGCCGAAAATTATCAGAAATGTTCAAGATATGAAAGCAGAGCAAAATTGTTTTTCCCAAGTTGTTCTGATGAATGGAATGCTTAGCCAGGTTTTTCTTAACATTGTTTCATTAAATCCATGAAGTAACACAACCAAATAATTGTTCCTTAGAAAATAAAAGTTGCAACACTTTACTGGATTTTTGTGGAAGGAGAATTTACCCTTTTCTTCTGGAATTCAAGTTGAATAACATTCCTGAGCCGAGTCTTCTCATCAACTTCTAGCTGAGCATGTTTTATCTGTTCTTGCAATTTCCCATCATTAAACTTTGGAATCTTAATAAGAAAGAATGGCCTTGTTGCAGCCTCAACGCTCACGTTTTCTCCAGCAACCAGGACATCAGTAGAACCTTTTGGAGAAGCTGTTGAAATTCCATTCTCTGATCCTGATCTTGCATCATTGGTGGTACAACCTAGAATGATGTTGTCAACAACTGGATCGTTCTCAACAATTTTTAATTTTGGATTATCGTTTGATGTAGAAACCTCTTCAGTTCTTTTAGGATCAGAATTTTCAATTTCAGGTTGAGGATCATGAGCCTCAGAAATTGAAGCTGGAAAGTTGTCAGTTGGTAGAGAAACATTAATCCAAGATTCAGATTTCACAGCTTTAGGGAATTCTTCACAGCAATCAGGATGTTCAACGAGTCCTTCAGCATGTGGATCGCCATCTACAGCATTAGATATCGGGAATTTTTCTTTAATTCCTTTAAAAACAGGGTCATGAACAATTTTTGTTTTCCTCGGAGGAGTTCTCACAATATCAGCCCAGCGCCTCGAAAACAATGTTCGATTCTCTGCTTCACGTCCATGGTCTATCCTATATTCAATATTATCATCAAGAGTGACGCCAGACTTCGGATTTTCCACCACATCTGATTCTAAATCTGTCTCTCTCTTTTCCTCATTAATAAGTGGCCAGGATTTGGGATCCAAATGCAGGGAAGTGGTAACGGGGACTTGACATTCTGATGTTTCCACTAATTCTTCAGCTAACTCCTCAACTTTGTCCTCTGAGCTCACCTCCCCAACCTCAATTTTTTGGGATTCACATTCAACAGCCTCTGAAACCACATCGATAGATCCGGTGTCAACTTTCAACTTAGTAGATGATGCTAACTGTAGATTATGATCCTCACATCCAACAGCTTCTGTAGCCACATCGAGGGATGATACTGATTTTAGATTATAACCTGCGCATTTTGCGTTAGCATCAACAGACACAATAATGTCTGACGATAAATTATTTAATTCCACATTCTCTCCTAATTGTGTAACCAACCCCATAACCCTAGCTTGAGATTCCTGATTCTCAATGGAACTAGAAAAGGACTCCAATTCTGTCCGATCCTCAACTTTCTCTATTTCAGCTTTGGCTTCGACCAAACTTTCAGTTTTTCCATTTTGGTCCTGCACCTGTTCTATGCCATCTCCTGCATTGCTTTCTGTTTTTCCAGTTTGGTCCTGAACCTGCTTTGTTTCAACTGCTGCCCCATTCTCAGGTTTTCTAACTTGCTCCTCCATAGTATCATCAGCAGCACCTTGAACCCCATCCCCAAGGGAATTCTGTTGATCTTGGGGAGTGTCATTTTTCACCGGGAGAATCCCATTAGTCCCATTCGTAACTTCATGTCCCTCATCCCCAAGGGAATTCTGTTGATCTTGGCGGATGCCATTTTCCTCCGGCAAAATCTCATTAGTCCCTTCCACAGCATCATGTCCCTCATTCCACAAGTCACTAATTTTCACACTTTTGGTATCCAATTCTCCGTTTTGAGCATCAAATTCCACAGCTTGAACCTGGACGAGATCGGAATCATTTAAAACACTTGAATCCAACTCAACTACATCCTTATTAACTACAAGATCCTCACTCAAACCACTGTCTCCATTCATGAACGCATTCAAATTATCAGCATTATTCTGGTGATTATGGTGGCTGATCCCGTCAGAATCAGGCTTGGGTTGACCATTCTGGTAAGAGCTAGGTTTTGTAACCACCTCAGACACCGCCTTACAAACCCCATTTGCAGCCGACATTCTTTGAATTTCAAGCGGTGGATGAAATAGAACTATCTACAACAACGAAATTCATTCAAATACGAATATATACTAGCAATAACAAATATATGCATACATGCAAAGTTCTAACAGGGATTCAAGTCGATTGCAATAGCAAAAATTAAAATAATTGACAAAGGAACGGAATTAAAAAGCATGCATGAATGACAAAAGAAAATTACAGAGAAATTGTCATACATCAACTCGTATGATCGGTAGGGCAAATCGGATTCAACACATTGGAAGAAGAATGGAGATTGAGAGAGGGAATGGAAATGAGTCCTACTTGAACTCAAATTACTCGACCTCTGTAACGTCGTACCTTTCTCAACTTTTTTCCCCACAAAAATCCGTATGAAATATCCGTATGATATGGACTTAAAAAAAGTAGTTAAAGGTCGAATAAAAATTAAATTATAAATAAAAATTAAATTTTGACGTAAATACCATTTGACAAATATTGGATTTGGATAAATAAGTTCTTAAGTAATTTTAACGAGTTTTACATTATATTTTTGCTTGATTTCGAACGAGCTCTTGATTCTTCTAATTGAACCTAGGAGAAACTATAGAATTTTTATTTATTTTTATTTGTGGATCTATTTATCAACTTTATCTAATTGGGCACTCAATCAATCTCCATCAATCAATCAATTAACAAAACTTTTTTTCTTAACATTGTTGGTAGAATGAACAAATCAAGTTTCTATAATCAATAAGTTTGCTCAATTATCATTAGCTTTGACTTCGAATGTAAGAAAACAACATAAAAAATATTGGACATGTTTTTAAATTCACAATTGTTTGAAAAGGCTCAGAACACGATGTTAAAACATGATTCCAAAAATTCAAAGTCGATAAGAAAGTAAATTTCCAGAAAATAAAAGATTGAACACAAGATATTTATTTCGACCTAAGTCACGAAGGTTTGACGATCACATCTAACGCGTGCATCCCTCGTTGAGCATCCAATAAATTGGATATTTGTTACACTATATGGCCCAAAAATTACAATAAGATTACAAATCGTTTCTTTCAACACAAGAGAAAAGTATAAAATACTTATCTCTTCAACAATAAACTACAGCTCTACGAAAAATCACTCATGAAACTTCAAAGCCGCCTACTGAAAAATTACTATTATAAGAAACCCCTTATTCTTATAGTAATCACTCACAAATATACAAATTTCAGAGGCTAAAATATATTGATCTCAGTTTTATATAATTTTTCTATAGAGAAGAAAATCACTGATCAAAACCCTAACGATTGAAAAAAAAAAGGAAAGGAAACTCTCTCCAGAAACCCAACAGTTGGAAAATGAGATGAAATGGCAATGTGCGTGCATATCTCTCTCCATTAATAATGCCAAAATCAAGTTTCAAGATATGAACACGTGTTACTATCCTATAAAAAAAGTTCCAACTCAAAAACGTGTTCCGGTAATAATGTGACTTCGGCCAAATTTTGGGAACACGTCACAGATCACCGGTTCGAGCTTCAACAACCTCCACCTTGCTACTAGAAATTTGGGACCAAAAAGTGCAACTAGGAGCAAACATCAACAATTTAATTTTCATTTGCTCCAAGTACCTGTTTATGCATTACAAAGTATCAATAGATAATAATTCCATATAACTATAATATTTATTTAAATGTATTATTTTAGTTCTCATATCCAAATGATTAAATTGGTTCGAAACCTTATCAATTTTTAGAATTCATTTTGAAATAATATCTCTAATAAAATGATATTTGATGTCTATGTGTTTAGTCCTATCATGAAACATGGGGTTTTTACTCACATGCATAACACGTTGGTTATCTTATTACAGAGTTGCATTTTCATCGACAAAATCAAGTTCACTCATCAATCTATTTAACTAAATACCTTCTTTAATAGCATCAGAAACAGCAATGTATTTTACTTCAGTTGAAGATAAAGCCACAGCCTTTTGCAATTGAGATTTCCAACTTATTGCAATATCACAGAGTAAAAAAATAAGTTGAGGTAGACTTCCTATTATCTTTATCTCCAGCAAAGTCAGAATTCGTAAAACCCTTCAAAGTTATCCCATCTTTATTCATTTTAAACACAAGACCAAAATTTAAAGTTCATTTCAAGTATCTTAAAAGCAATTTTAAAGCATTCCATGTTCTTCCCCAAGGTTACTCATGAATCTACTAAATATGCTAATACTATGGGCATGGTCAAGTCTTTTACATATCATTAGATACATAATAGATTCCATCACAATTGCATATGTAACAGGTTCACAGTAAAACATATTGAACTTTTTCAAAATTTTAACCACATAATCATATTGCTTCAAAAATAATAGATCTTTTTCTTTATTCTTTATAATCTACATACCAATTATCTTTTTGGCAGAACCAAGGTTCTTCATATCAAATTCAAATTTCAATTTCTCTTTGATATCATCAATTTCAGACTTATTATAACTAACAAGTAACATATCATCAACATAAAGTACTAAATACAAAGAGTTTTTACCTCCTTTACCTTTATAGTAGAGGCAATCATCATAGTTATTTCTTTGAAAACCATGTTTCAAAACAAATGTGTCAAACATTTTATTTCATTGTCTTAAGACTTGTTTTAATCTATAGAGAGATTTCTTTAATAAAAAAACAATATTTTTAGAATCCATTTTAATAAAACCTACATGCTGTCTTATATAATATTTTTTATCTAAGCCCCTATTTAACACACATTTTTTAAAATACATTCTTTCAAAACTCATTTTCAACCACACATTTTTCAATAAAATAATATTTTTATCACATCAATAACTTTTTCTTACTTTTAAACCACATATTTTTCATCATATCACTATTTAAAATACATTATTTCCTCAATAATATCCATCAAACACCCCCTAAATCTCTATAGAGAAAATCAATTTTTGCATCTAATTGATCAAGTTTCCATTTAAATTGAACAACGGTGCAAGAATGCATATGATAATGGTATATTTAACTACATGGGAAAAAATTTCAGGATAGTCAATACTTTCCTTTTGTGTGAATCATTTAGCTACAAGTCTAACTTTATATCTGATTCTTTTATTCCCTACTCACCTTCTTTTATCTTATAAATCCACTTACAATCAATTAGCTTATAGCCTCTAGGTCTCTGAACCAATTCTCACGTTTTATTTTTAAAAAGTGAAGACATTTCATCTTCCATGGCAAATCTCCAATTTTTAGCATCTTTGTAGTTAATAACATCATTATATGAGTTATACTCATTTTAAAATTGATCTTGATAAGTAAATAATAAAACAAAATCATCGTAATCAAACCTAGCAGGAGGTCCGATCTGCCTTCTTTTCCTATCTCTTGTGAGTTGATATTCATCAAGAGAGCGAGTTATTAGATTAGATTGGTTATTAACATCAGTTTCTTGATTGTTTCCATTTTCAGTTGAAATATTTCATCAAGATCGGATTCATCAACAGCAAATAAAGGAGTTTCTCTTTCATTTTGAGGATACTCCACCTCAATTTGAACATCTTTTTTTGTCAAGTTATTTTCATTTCCTTCCAAATATAGTATAATAGATTCATTAAAAATGGCATCTCTTCTAACAATCACCCTGTAACATTTTTCATTTTTAATCCATAGTCTATAGTCTTTAAAATTTTTACTATAACCTAAGAAAACACATTTAAGTGATCTATAGGTTTCAATTTACCAATATTTTGATGAGCATATACAGCACAACCAAGCACTTTTAAATAAGAATATTTAACAGAACGTTTAGACCAGACATATACAAGAACTTCGAAATTCAAAACACTAATAGAGGTTCTATTTACAAGATATGCAGCAGTTTTTACAACTTTACCCCAAAACAATTTAGGTAAACAAAGCTTAAAAGCATGCATCTTACATTGTTTATTAAAGTTCTATTCATTCTTTCTACTATGTCATTTTGTCGAGGTGTATAAGCAACAATTCTGTGTTTTAATATGCCATGCTCTTTGCAAAAATTATTGAATTCATCGTTGCAAAATTTCAAATCATTGTCAGTTCTTAGAATTTTTACCTTATGATCAGTTTGATTTTCAATTTGTGTTTTCCAATCCGTTAAAACAAAAAAGTTTCATCTTTTGATTTTAATAAGAAAACCCAATTTTTTTTAGAGAAATCATTAATGATCAGGAGATAATATCTAAAATCAGTTAAGATATGCACAGAGGCATGACAACATAGATTAGCATGCAAATATTCAAATATTTGTTGGGATTTATGAATTTCAAGTAAGAAAGGTAACTCGACTTACTTGCCTATCACACATTGTTCACAAAAACCAATATCACCAATATTTTGATTTTCAAAAACTCCTATGTTTTGTAAAGACTTTAAACTTTTTTTTGTCAATGTGGCCAAGTCTTTTATGTCATTTTGCCAAAGTAAAAATTTCAGTTAAAGTAGTTGCAGTCAACCTAATTAAAGGTTTGACTTTCAATAAATAGAGACCCGTCTGTAACGTGTGCTAATAATCAAATCAGTGCTCCTAAAAATTTTAATATGTCATTGACCCAATTTTATGTCAAAATCCATGTCATCCAACATGCCTAGAGACACAAAATTTCTCTCTAAATCGAGAACATGTTTAGTTCTTTTCGGAAATAGAATATTGCCATTTTCAAGTAATACGTTTATAGTTCTTATTCTATTTACTTTACAGGTCATGTTATTTCTCATTATTACATTGGCCCCAGTGATTTTTTCAAATTCAAGAAAGCGTTTTTTATTTCCCACTATGACTTTCTTTTGATCATATTTAATTTCAAGAGCCTTATTTCTTAGTGCACTAATGATTTCATTAGTAGTGATCTTAGTTCTACTATATTCTAAGGCAATCTTAATGTTTCTATATTTTTTCTAATGGATTTTAACAGAACTACAGCCAGTTGATCTTTTGAAAGTTTTTCATCAAAATTGGCTAGATCTTGGGCCAATAAAGTCAATTGAATGATCAATTTTAAAAGAAAAAACTGTTTTAACAAATAACATTTATTTGGAATAGTCTTAGTCACATACATAGCATGAAGCTTAGTCCACAGTTTAAAAGTAATTTTGATTTCACCAATAATCATTATCACATTATCAGACAAGTACAAGAAAATAGTACTTCAACCAACCTCTTCAAGTTCAGTTTTCTTTGCATGAGGCAAGTCTACATGCTAACTATCATCTAGAGTCCTAACACATCTCATTTACATTAAAATTGCCTTCATTTTTTGTCTCCACATATTAAAATAACCTCTTCCATCAAACTATGTAACTTCAAATTTAGCAGAAGTCATTTATTTATTAAGGGTGATACACAAATATGAGTTAAAAATATTAATATGGCACAACCGGGGTTTCACAAACATTTTTTAGTTACAAGTTACACTAAAACACTTAATAATACAAGATTTTTTGAGTTTCAATCACATTCAAGGGACATGCAGAGCAAATACAGATAAAGAACACAATATCAGAGATCGTAAGTTTTTGTCCCGGAGATTTCTCTAACAAGATCCTCCAGATATACACTCGTACTAAATTTATCTCAAAATTTCAAGACCTCGTTTGAGTCTTTGGACAAAGATTAATCTTCAAGGGGTTTATGTGTATGGTAAATCAAGGGAAAAGCCAAGAAACTCTAATTTTTGAAAAATATTTACATAAATTAAAAGGATCTTACCCAACAAGTTTATAAAACAGTTCCAAAAGTTTTAGATCTGTAACAGATCTATCTCTTTCTACAATGATCCAAGTATTTTGTTCTCAATTCTTACTTTGATACCACTAAAAAAGACCAGATAACAAAATATTAAAATAATTTCAAAAATTTAAAGTCGATCAGAAAGTAAATTTGTAGAAAATAAAAGATTGGACACAAGAGATTTATTTCAACCTAAGCCCCAGAGATTCGACGACCACGTCTAACGTCTACATTCCCCGTTGAGCATTCAATAAATTGGATATTTGCTCGATTGGACTATATAGCCCAAAAATAACAACAAGATTACATATCGTTTCTTCTAAGACAAGAAAAAAGTACAAAATACTTATCTTTTCAACAATAAATTGCAGATATACGAAAAACCACTCAAGAAACTGTAACCCGCCTACTGAAAACTACAACTATAAGAAACTCTTTATTCTTACAGTAATCACAAAAAAATATACATATTTCAGAAGCTGAAATAACTGATCTCAGTTTTATATGATTTTTAAAGAGAGAAGAAAATTACTGATCAAAACCCTAATGATTAAAAAGAAAAGGAAAAGAAACTCTCTCTCAAGAAACCCAACTATCGGAAGACGAGTAAAGTGCCAAATGAAATGACATTGTGCGTATATATAATTCTCCATAAAAAATGTCAAAATCAAGTGCCAGGATATGGACACATGTCGCCATCCTATAAAAAATGTTCCAAATAAAAAACGAGTTCTGATAGTAATACAACTTTGGCCAAATTTTGAAAGCACATCACAGATCACTGATTCGAGCCTCAACACTCTTAATACTGAGTGAACTCTAAACATAAATATTATTTACGACGTAATAAACTTTTAAATGACATAGTTCAACAAACACTATATCATATACAAGCCCCGATAATAAGGAACTGTATATAGACAACAATCATTCGTATTAATCGACTTTTCGTATGCTTTTAATGAAATGTTTATGAAAAGTGTTTACATTTCTTGGAAAAAATAAATAAACCACAAAAGCATTTTCTCTTCTGTTAATGGAAAGCTTCCTTTCGTGAAACTATTGAAGATGAAAAGTACTAATACAAAATTATAGTGTCAACATGTAATAAAATTATAGTTTTGTGGAAGATTAAGAACTCCATGAAAAGTACTTACTCAGAGAGAGATTATATTTTGCAACTCCACCTTGTATCGGGATTAAGAATCCAATCTTTCATATTTTATTGCCATACGAAATCAAATTGGTATGGAATAGTGTCAAATCTTGGAAAAACTCTCCCAGACTCCGAGCAGAAGATGGAGTGGGGTGGAAATGTAGGGGAGATGAATCAAAGAAGAATGTCTTTTTATAATAACTTTTCATAAACTAATCCACGTCGTTGACATGGGATAGTTCAAACACTAAAAGTTTACCAACATGACAAGTATTTGATCACATATAGCATCGAAATTGTTCTCTTATCCACAATGAGCACTAAGACTGTTACATTGTTGATGTGGTAGGAGAATTTTACTTACGGTTCTCTTCAAATGTGAGAACGATAAATATGGTTCTCTCCAAATAGGTAAGATAAAACTTTCCACTATAGGGTAGGAGAACATTTTTGCATATAGCATAATATCAACTTCGATAGTAACTTTTTATTGCACACATTGCTTTAGTATTTGAACATGTTTACATGTAAAATACTCTTGTTTTCTTAATGCTCTATTTCAAGAAAAAATTGGTACTAGTATATGATAATGGATCACCCATCCACGTCCCTTGTGTGTGTTTACTCGTGTGAAGTATAGAGCCTGATTATTATGTCCTACTCTGGTTAATTTTATGTTGTAATATTGTTCAAAGAATTAAACATTGAGTTTGAAATAATAAAGGAGAAGAAAAAAAATAAAAATAATAAAATAGGCGTCCCCGCGCCCATTTGAGATTTTCTCACTCAAGAGCGGTAGCGCCCCCGCGCTACTTTGAGGCGCCCCTGCACCAGTGATCGTTGGGGTAGTTTTCTACCTTTGGTAGTTCAAATTTGGTGACTT
>CAIGRB010069496.1:1955-18303 GCA_903798255.1 Fraxinus quadrangulata
ATATATATATATATATATAACCTGACATTTGAAAATTGGAAACATTTTATCTCAAAAATTATTTATGCATACTTAATCCCTGGTTTATGATTTTTTTCCCCCCCTCAAAGATTTTGTTTTTCTTCTATGTAGATTCTGACTATTTAGTTAGAGCCACAGTTTCAAAAAACAAAAAAAAGCCCAACTAAAAGAGGCCTAGATTCTTAAAAAAGGCCCAAGTCCGGCTTCATCTTCCCCATTTCTCAAGCCAACATATGTCTTCTCTCTTCACTTTACCAGCGGCCATTTCTGAGAACTCAACTGCACGACCATTGTACCTGTAAATTCCGATGGAGCTAGCACATGTGGCCGCGCCACCTTGTCGAGTGCTGGCTCCATCACTGGTTGTAATTTCCTCTTGCATTTTACATCGTGTTGTTTGAATTGTTGTGTTTCAGAAAACATGTATGGAAAAAGAGATGGGATAGGTTGAGAATATGGGTGATGTATGGTTGGTTAAAATTCTAAGTTGGTGTGTTTTAGATTTTAATTCATTTTTTGTGTTTGTATGCAATTTTTCATGGAAATTCAAATGGAAGGTTTGTTAGGTCTAAGTAAGTTTTGGAAAGATTCGTGACCAAAATCATTTAATTGAATTATAATTGGAATTGTTGAAGTGTATTAATAGTTGGTTTAGTATGTCATCGAAAATATATTAGTGGAAGAATTGTCTATCGCTCAAAGATTCAAGCACTTTCCCAAAACATGAATGCTAGATAGGTGTTCAAAAGGTGCTCGAGCACAATTTTCGAACATAAGTGCTCAATGGGCGTTCAAAAGGTGTTCTAGCATCCTTCATATCCAGGTGATCACCCATCCTGCGAGCTAGGAAATTGCTTGCGGCCTTATATTTTGGGAGACGATTTCTCCTATTTCAAACTCTGATCAATTGTAAATCTCCTAAAACTATGAAATACAACTTATACACATATCAACTCTCTTGTTTTTCATTGTATGTTTTGAAATATGAAAAGAGGAGAGAATATCTTAGATTTGTAGAAAGCTATTTTAGTGAAAAATTCTCTTCCACATTCAAAAATCAAAATGCTAGTATATCCTCTACCATATAGCTTTCAAAGTTTTGATGAATATGAGAGGTAATCGAATTTTTGATTAAAATAGAACGAGTTTATTTTTGGAGATTTACAAGAAAAAAAGAAATCCAGATGTTATGGATCAAGTGTTAAAGTGCACAATCAAGGGGTTCTAAAGGTAATTACAGATAGGAAGTAGAGTCTACTAACACTTAATTTTATCTGGGTCAAATATCTAAGTTCAATCTTTTCTAGTGGATCATTTGATGACAGGTGATTTCCGATGACTTTTCTCTTGAAGAGCTCTTCAAGAGTTTTTCCTTCATAAACAAGTATCAATGTTATATACTTTTCAACACATTTGCTTTCTTACTTTATTGATTGTTGAGCTAGTAATTTTATTTCTTATATATCAAGACTATATAATTTGTGACTTGTTTTAAATTATTATTGATAAATTTAAATTTCGCATAGTACACCTATAAATTCCCTTTAGGTGTAAAGTGAGCCAAAACATCATTTTTCAAACATAGAAAGCAAGAAAGAAGTAAAAGCATAGAGTCTAGTGGTCGCTGAAAAGAGATCTTCTAGAAGAAAGTCTAAATCCAGAAAGCACTTCAAGTGTTTTCTTTGCAACAAACTTGAGCACAAAAAAGGAAGGAAATACACATGAGAAACATACCAACACACTATCGACTGAGGCGATGTAGGTGATGTCTTTGAAGATGTTACGGTCAGTCTTGCATGCCAAGATAGTGATCGGGTGATAGATTCTGATGCCTCTTTCCACGTTACTTCGTGTGGTGATTTTTTCAACTCTTATAGTGTTGATGATTTAGGTAATGTCAAAATGGGGAAGAATGAAATGTCAAGTATTGTTGGGATTGGAGATATCAGCTTGGAGACAATCTTGGGAGCAAATACTCAAAGACGTCAGACACGTTGTAAACCTTGACGATGATGGATATTATAGCAAGTTCATTGGAAGTAATGGAAGATCACCAAAGGGTTCCTAATAGTTGCCTAAGGAATAAAAACGAGTTCACTCTATTTTACGCAAGCAAAGCATCACAAAGGACACATTAACGTAGTTTAAAAATAAGCAGATATTTTAAAGCAGATACTAATATTTGAAACAAGAGGCTCGGTCATATGTGCGAGAGAACTTCGAACTCTTGCCAGGAAGCAATTCATTCCTAATTTTCACGGTATCTCTTAGAACTTGTGTTCATTGCTTGGCTAGTAAAACACCTAAAGTTACTTTTCATTCATATCCCCTGTAAAAATTAAGTATCCTTGATTTGGTCCTGGGTTGAAATTTTTGGCTTCAAGATATGTGGATTGGACCTCTAGAGAAATTGACACAAATATCACTAAATGGGATAAAAAAAAAAAGACCAGTAATGCTCTTTATTAAACTTTCATTTGGTGGCACCACCTACAACTCTCTTGCGCCAATTAACAGGTATAAAAATCGAAATCTCAGTAGAGAAATTTAACTTAAATATTTGACGCTAAACGTTAAAAAAAAAAATTACCTAAAATATTATTTTCTCATTTTTTGGTTGACCATGCCTTACAAAATGACCCTTGACGCATATAGAATGTAAACAAATCTCAACATAGGAATCTTATCAATGGGATATTTTGAGCCATTCTTCACGATTACAATTATTTTCAAATTGATAATGTAATGAGGAAAAAAAAATTATTCTATCTCCCATAATATATAAAACATATATCCAAGAGCCAAACATCAGCATTGAATTTAATCAACATTGATGTAGAATTCACCAGATATATTGTCCATTACTGTGAACTGCATGTTCTCAGATGGTTTCCAATGCCGTTTTCTTTGGTTTATAAACCAGTTGGTAATTTGGTTCTGATCCAGTCCCGTGGATTCGGCTAGTGTGATTTTATCGGCTTCCTGGACATGGACATGAACCAAATCAAGTCAGTTGTATGTTCAGCAATACTGAAGTAATTTGACATGATTAAGGAAAAGTACCATCTAAGGTTTCAATGATATATTATGTGCACGTTTGTTACTGTATATTGAACATGAGTCAATAAGGTAACACACAAACATTTTACATTAATCACTCCCTATTAAAAGATCAAATTAATAGTTCATCAGCAGTTTATCTCACGATTCGTCATCTCAACACAATTAGCCTTTGTTTGAGCCCTATTATTTGGTGTTACTAGATTTTGGAAAAATGATTTTTTTGAAGAATTTTTTTTTAAATAGTAGGAAAAAGTTTTGGATTTACGTGCAAAATTATTGTATGAATATGTGGTTGAAAATGATATTTGAAAAAAATGAGTTTTGAGAGAATGGGGATCAAACAAATGCTTAGTATTTATACGATTTTTCATAGGTCGTTTTGACATGACCAGGACATTTAAATGATGCATTACGTGCATATTGTTCCCTTATTGGACATGACTCAACAAGGTAATAGAACAAAAAATTTATGTAATTTACCCCATTAATCGAGTCCAACTCATTCTATGAAACATGTAATATATTAATAAAGAATCATATCCATTTCATCGTATAAATTCGATGAAGAAAATACTAACCGTCGGATAAGGCCATTTGTAGTGAGCATTCCACCACTTAAGCAATGTTTTCTTTGCATCATTTGGAAGTTTTCCCTTTTTCTTCTTCGAAAATCCTTGCTTTAGGTTATTTATTTGGCTACCGTATCTAAATATGAGCATGTCTTTAAGTTCACGATCTCCGCTCATGATTTGTTTATTGTGTACCTCTGTTACTTCGCTGAACTCCTCGTCCGGAGACAAAACTCCATCATCTGTACAAAGAATAAAAGGAGGATTTTCAATGTGAGATCTAAAAACATCTCTTCATGGCACCAATACTCAGTATTTTATGGTTTGGGTGCTAAAGTCAATGGTAACTTATCAAAATGGGACGCAAACAAGGGCATAATTGATGCAAGTTTCTCAAAGTAATCAAGAAACTTCACATAATTTAGACTATGACACTTAAGTTTGGTACGTACTACAAGACGAAATTAGACGACAAAAAAAAAATAATAATAATAGAAGCTTGTAATTTTTCTCCATAATAAAGAAAAAATGGAAAGAAGCATTGTAACACATTTTTTTTTTTTTTTTTTNAGTTACATAATGATTTACATACAAATAAGATGAGGTGTCAAAAAAAGAGTGGGTGAGTTTTTTATATTTAATTGAAAATTTTTGACCCGATCTATATCACCACATTATATGTATATAAACCATTATATAAATTATTATGTACATATAACATGATCATTATATATATTTGAAAAAATGAGTTTTGGAAAAGTAATTTTTTGAAGTATGTGCGATTAATAATGAGCTTAAGAATTTTATTTTATTTTTTAAATGAAAATGGTTGTCGACGTGGCTAAATAATGGGCAGCAATTTCTTAGTCAAATAAAGAGTGCTGGAGCAGAAGGTAGGGACCAACAATTGGAGGGGGCATATAATATCAGATATGGGGCTCCATAAGGTTTACCCACCTTATCTGGTGGAATTCACATCTAACGCTCCACATTAGGTTAAATCGACATGGACGAAAAATAGAATAAAATACATATAATAGATTTCTTAATATATAATAGTGAATTTCTAAGAATTTAATCTTACAAGAAAGCTCAAAATCACTAGAGATCGCTTACAATTTGTTTGGTAAAGACTCATTTCTTTAAAAATCGTATTTAACAATGCACGAGCACATGGTAGCAATGCACTTTACTTTATTCTTGCTCTAATTAGAGGAAGAGGAGAGAAGAAAAATCTTTAAATCTATTGATTTTAAACATAAATTTGGGTAGTGAATATTGAGAGTTACGAGTTCAAAAATACAAAATGGTCAAATACTACACACTATATAACATCAACAATTAAACATGATTTCTTTCACTTCCTTCAATTCAATTTTAGGAGTGTTATGTTCATGAAATAGAGCAATTAAACATGCTTGAATCTTAAAAAAAGATTAGTACTTATGCTTAAATTAAGTGCTTTAAATTAGCATGTTGGTCTAGCTTTAAAGTTAATTTTTTTTTCTTTCAAAAAGCAAGCGATCAATCGGAGCATTTACTTTCTAAAAAAGTCATAAAATCTAAATAATCAAAGCGAATAATATTATGTTTCATCACTAGTATTCATCATGTGGCTATGACCGTTCATGTGTGAATAAGCTGTAAAATGAAATTAACTTATTTTGGGCCTACTTAAAAAATTCGATGTCCCAAGGAATAAAGATCCATAAAGTGGAAAAATTGTGAATAGGATAGGACAAGCATTATATGCAGCTCCTAGTCTCTGACAAGAGCGTGTGCGTGTGTGTAATTAAAAGGACTGACCGGCAGCGTAAACCCCGGGCGTCCATGTGTTTTTAAACCACCCGCCCTATCCGGGCTCCCCAATAAAGCTAGGCTTACCCTACCAATATCTACTCTCTATCTCTCCAAAAAAAAAAAAAAGACCGCATATTATTACAGTAAAAGGAGGCATATAATTAAGAGTTATGCATGGTTCACATGGGAAAGCTAGCACGATTTAGGGGGGGAGCGGGTCATGTTCTCATTGAAAGATGACAAAATAGAAAAGGAAAAAATGCAATCATACAAATACTATCGACGCAACGCCTATAAACCTCATGTACAATTTTTCCTTTTACAAGAGGAATAACTAATTGAGACTCCAAACAAAAGACGTTCTATTGTACACCACCTTGTTCTCATTTTTAAAACATAAAAAATACATGAACCACAATTTACATCATGTAATAAGAATCTAGATCTATTATTCCAACGTTGCTATCTCCTCAATTGTCTCTCTAATATAGTTTTGGTACATCAGCACATCACCTCTTCATAGTAAATCGGTAATATTGGCATCTTCCCACTTACTATAAAGAGATGATGAGTCGAAGTGTCAAAAACATAATTAATGAGATAGCAACTTCATCCCATTAGATCAATACTTATGCTATATATAGAGCTATAATCAGCTTTGAATAACTCGTAATACGACATTCAGCACGATAGACACACCATCAATACTTTTTTTATTTTGTCAATTATAAACCGTTTATAAATAACTCCTGAATTTCTTGATGTCTTATCTAATGTGGTGTACCAACATGCTGTAATATGCAAAATTTAAGCCATAATCTAGTTCTGCAAATCGAACTGCATGCACACTGACACACATGCAAGTATATGCAATATGTTAAACAAGCAATTAAGAATATTTCATGTATAATACAAATAAAAATTGTTAGAAAATTCAACAAGAAGAACAAGCCCTCGTGAAGAAAGTAGTACATTTGATGCATACTATGAAGATGCACGTGAAATTGTGCTAATACGACATTCAGGTGGATACTCATAGCATCTTAAAAGAAACTAAATTAATTAAGTACACATTCATGTATAAATTAAGAGGGAAAAAAAAAAAAAAAAGATCAAACTCGTGGGCATCTAGAAATGGAAATATATAACATCAGCACCCAAAAAGTTAATCTGTACTTTGAAACGCTTAAAGAACTAATCATATGCCTAAACTTAATCTCTTCTACCTTAATAATATATTTTAGTCGACAGCATATCAGCATTCAAATTCAAAGGCTGTTACCAGATATCTACATTAATACAAATTAAGATAAGATCAGCAGCTTTTTCTGCATAAATTAATCTAACTTTGAGTTATTTTTTAAAATTTATTAGTGATATACAGATTAAGTTGAGCAAACATTTGTGCTTTGCACACTCATTAAGTAAAGTTTATACTCACTAATTAATAGAATAAAGATCATAAAGAATGCGAGGCAAAGTGGTAGGTAATGTTGAGAATTAGTAGCCCTAATTTTATATCATCAAAAGTAATAAAATCAAAGAGAGAAAGTAGAAACAAGAACATGCAATATTTATAAATATTAGTCTTAATGTGAAACTACTTTACTGTCCGTTGCTACAGTAATATACTATAATGAAAAAAAGTTTATAAAACTTGTAGAGCTCGATCTACATACCGACTCTTCGCAATGATAATAATTAGACTTTACAAGTTAAAAAGTAATACCTCCTCTAGAATGCTTTAAAGTTTAAACGTGTTCCTTAAAGATATAAGTCCGAATTTATTTTTCCTCAAAACTTTGACACATCCACAATTTTGATAAATAGATAATGGGGATACCTGATCGCGGAATTTATGTAAAATTAGATACTACGATGAACCATTTCATCTAAAGATCTAAATTATTCAAAAGTGACAAATTATTTACTGTTTTATATCTTTTCGGACAAAAGAAGAAATTGGATGCCAAGCAGAAACAGTTAATTCAGATGGACAGTTATCCCTTTGTGATAGTAATTATTTACTTTTAAGAACACATAATTATTATTTATTAAGAAGTAATTCACAAGAAGACATAGCTTTATTAGCCAACCAATGGGGAATTAGACACTTCCCAATCTTTATTTCCCATCTTTAATTCACGTTTGAGGCCAACGCGTGATCTGTTGGAACTTGAAACCCTTTTAAAAGTAAGCAGGCAAGCATGATTACATCAATACTTATATAGTCATTGCACGTAATGGAACACGTTGAAGATTACATTTAAGCTAGATCGACCGAAGGTCTCCTCCCAACTCATCAGGGATTAATGCCGAGGAAAACACCCAAGACAGAACTATCTATCTAAAGAATGAAGTACCAAATTTTAAGTTGAGAGTACGGGTAGTGATGCTGTTTGAAAAAGGAAACTACTGTACTGCCATGATCTGCCCTCTGATACGTCTAATCAGATAAATGGCTTCATTTGCTACAGTTCAGGTTTGTCAAACAAATTTAACTACAATTAATATTCACAATTTTTCAACGACATATTTTATCAACTTTTATCAAAATCAAAATTTTGTTAAAAATGTAATTTTAAATCCCATCAAACGGGAGCTTAGTTTAGTATCGAAGTAGATAAAGCTTATAAATGCAAGCCTGGTCGAATGCATACATCACCTATGGTTATATATATATATATATATATATATATATATATATANGTATGCTAGAATTTTTTGTACAATCAGGAAATAGAGGTCACGTGTAATAGTCAGAAAAGAATCTGCACCACACACAAATACAAAACCAAAGAATTTATGATCTTGTACGTTAAAGTTTACATAAGAAATTATATAATATCACATAAAATTTTATTATTAATCTGTTTAAAACACAGTCCAACTTTTTCATATATTGTTTTCCCTCCACATCATCTTATTAATCCCTTGTGTACCAATTTTATGTACAACTGATATAATCCAAGAATTTATATGTGTGGGAGAAAAAACAATCCCGAACTCAAGATTCCTTCAGTTTTAGGGTTTCTATAAGGTAATGCTCTAAGCTATTATTCATTGGCCTTTGATTATTCCTTCTTGCTACAGAACAACTGGGTTGTCTTTTATAAAGGTGTTCCTGAGTCAGGATTTTGGGCGGTGGGGTGGGGTGGGGATAGGGGGTTAAAAAGAAATCTTCAAGGACGCACCTTTGCAAAGATTGCCGAGTTGAGTTTCAATCTTACTGAGAAACGACATTGCTTCGTCGAAAGGCCTTGAAAGATCTGATTTGTACTTCACCAGTATGTCATAATATGTTTCCTATACAAAGAAGAATTTAGAGACCTCTTATAGTGAGACAAATTAGAAGATCAAGACCAATATATAAGAATTTAAATGTGCAGTCATGAAATGACTTGTACAGAAACTGATTAGAGAAGAAAATAGTGTTGGAGGCAAAGTTGAAATAAAGAAATTTGTCCATTATCTCATAATCTTAGTTTCATTTTTCAAGTCTTCTTTACTCATTTAAGCTTTGTGTGCACATGCGTGTAAGAGGGAGGGAGGATGACCATGAAGTCGTCGAGCTCAGGATCAACTCCTAAGCAAACGGAAAGTTCATCTTGCTTACAAAACTCATATTCTCGCTTGATTTCGTCGAGCAAAGATGCTATTTCTGGGGGTGCTCCAACCTGAAAATTGAAAATTTTACTCAATAGAAATAACAGATTGCTAGTAAAATCTAAAGCCCAGTTGCCAGTTTGAAGAATTAATGATTTCTTTCCCCTACGTAGCAAAACCCTATTTTTATTTTTAATTTTTTTTGGTAAAACATTATTGCAGACATAAAATAAATTAAATTCAAGAAGTATATCAAAAGTTATGGTCTTCACATAAACTTTAATTATCCGTAGAAAAACACTTTCGAAATCAAAATTTAATCTTGATTGAATCATATTTCTGACCTAATCATTATTATTACGAAAGCTTGAGGAACAAACAAAGCAAAAAGCTTATAAACAGTGCAACTGATTCTTATAAATTTCGATCAGACTGAACCTTTTGACAGTCCAGATAAGCATTGAGCAATTTTGGGTATGAAGGATGAGAAGCAATTTTTTCCTTGATCGAACTGGAACCATGTCCATGTTCATCTTCAGGTTTTCCTATTTCTGTTTGTGGATTGATAGATGCCACTTCTGTTGCCACTGAACACGGAAAGTTGATATTCTCGGTCGATCCCGATATGGGATAGCTGTGATGGTCGCCGGAGAAAAACAGGGCATACTCCGCCGGAATAATCAGGTTCTCCGGTGACATCAAGGCCTTATCCGAGTAATCACTCGTGTAATGAAGGCCATACGTTTCATCCATATATAATCTTGTACGATCACAAAATATATTATAATCAAAGAACCAATTCTTGTTATTGATTAAATGACTATTCATGTACTATTGACTATCAAAAGTAATTAAACAAAGAGAGCTACGACTTCTTGTTGTAATAGGATTTCACTTGAACGAAGAATAAGAAATTACGGATATTTCGATTTTGGATGATGAATGGAGGAGATGGGGTTTACGGGTGTGATTGTTTTTGGAGGAGAAACAAGAAAGGAGATGCTCAAGGTGCGGCTCAAGTGCCGAAGTTGAGTGAGAGAGAGGCCCATTGTCTCCATTATTAATTCATCAACGAGTTATACATTGTACTATTTTTTCCTTGTCTTATTTTTCTTTTGCTTTTAAATGTGTTTACCCTGAAAACGAGCCAACATAAAATCGGGCCCCACTCACGTCCATACATTGCCACGCATAATGAAAATTGCTCTTCGGGACTCAAGCCAATAAAATGTTCGAGCCCCAAAACATAACCATTGAAGAAAACATCTTCGAATATGTGTAATGCAAACCAAGGTAACAATAGTACCTACGAAACTCACGCAAAATTGATTTTATTCCAAGAAAGTCAAAAATCAACGTTTAAACTTGATTCAAAAATATTGAACCAAAGAGTCAACACAATCGCTGACAATATGTTGATCTCGTGATTACAAGACTCAAGAATCTGACTCGATTTGTTTGAAAGCTACAAGAAATAATCTTGATAAGTTTAGAATTAATTAGATAAAGAACAAGAAGAAAATAATAATGTCTTACAATTAATCTCTCAATAATTGTGTGTTTTACAATATATGAAATGAGTTCTATTTATATGAAACTCATAAAATCTAGTTAAAAACAGAATTACACAAAAAAGATACCATAAAAGAATTTTAACTAAAATAGAAGTCTAAACAAAAATTGGAAAAAATCCGTCCGGAAATTGGACTATTCGTCCGCATAGAGAAACTACGTCCTTCAACTACCCTCAATTTGGTTCGGTATGGGTGCATACGGCCGCATGCATAGGTATGCTATGCGGTCGCATAGCTTTGCCATTCAGCTCCCTCGCCTGCTGCTTGCACCAAGTTGATTCACTTCGTTTCATTTCTCATGTCCAACATGAAACTTGTCAATTTGCTTGTCGTGATCAATATTTTATCTACCGTGACTTGAGCAAGTAGTCTCATTGCTTCTTTGACGCGCTTCGCCCACGACCTAGTCATAGACCCTTCCTCAACGATCAATAAATTCTTGGAATTGTATTAGCTTTAAAATAATACAAAAGAGTATTTATAGTATTATAGTTGAAGTTGTAACCGTTGGATGAAGCATACGTGTCTTCATCCGACTCGCTGGGACGTCCCATCACCCATTTGTCCTAGTCACTTGAGTATTTGGGAAAGGGGAGCCACCCTATAGTTTGTGTCAGCACTCGTGGTCAATAGGCTTGCTACATTTAACTTGTTTGGACTGCAGGTAGTCATATGAACCACTTTCACTAGATCTTCGCAAATGATCTTCTTGGGAACCGTCTCTAATCCGAAACCCTTAGAAGCTGGGGAGATTTGGTGAAAGGACTTAGGATTATAGGTGCTTCAGATGGAGGGCTTCATCCATTGTACATGGACTTTGGATTGCTATATCGTGCTTCATTCACGGGCTTCTGTTGCATTTTATCTTGACGATGTTGACTGCTCTTGACTCAGCTTCTGACAGGGTTCCACATGAGTAATAATTTGAGCTTTATTGACGAGGTGTAACAAAATGTCCAATTACAATTTGCAAGCATAAAAATATAATAAATCAACACTAATTAAACATAATCCAATTTCTTATCTCAGCTAAGTTGGATGAGATTACTCTTATCTAGGGATGTAAAATTTGGATAGACAATGTGCGTCTAGGTCCAGTGCAGTGTACCACATCGAAAGGAAAAAGGTGTTGGGCTGGTGCTCGATTCCAGTTTTGACACTAAGGGCGACATAGTGCCTAGAAGTTGGCTTCTGGTTGTGATAGACACCTGACTGTGACAACAAAGATGATACTTGAGGCTTGGAGTAAATTAATAACTTTTTGACTAGTACTCGATAGTAGGCAACTCGAGGTGCTATTTCTTTTTTTTATATTAAAAAATCTTCCACTTTCTTGAAATATGTTTTTCCGTGTTATGAACCACAACATTAGAAAAATACTAACAATCAATCTTGTTCGTGTTTATTTGCTTCGACTTTAGGTGGCGGAAAACAACTACAAACGTCTACCCTGTCAAAATGAGGCTGACATGGAGAGTCAATCTTGATTCAGGTTGAGATTGAGAGGTAGATTGAGAATTTGTTTGTAAATCTGACGTAACGCGAAATTAGAAATTCAGGCGAAAGTATTAAGAAAACAAATCTGCAAACCACCAGAGGATGAAAGATAAAATCAAGAAATTTTATTAATTCCAAGATGCCTAAAACAAAGAATTAATCATTTATTTATAAAGGTTTAAATGAAAACCTAGCCTAAAGGAACTAAACTTATAAAGAATTTAGAATAAACTAAATGACAAAAATAGCATTAAAACTTAAAAAACAGTTTTTGGATCCCATATTGAAAATGTATAGTCTCTCTCATTGTTCCCTTTCCGAAAATGTATTATGAACTCAAATCTAAACTCGAACGTCAAACCTGCCACTTATGATTTTCCTTTTTCAGTCTAACCGTTACGCAATCCACCTGACCATCTATTTTGCATCGAAATCGATATGTCTAAAATGGTTGGATTTAAGTATTTCTCCATCAAAAGTCGGAATCTCGACCATAATTGGGAAGTTTCTACAAGTGGACTAACAAAAGATGGTGTAAAAATTGTTCTCCAATGGATCACGTAAAATTGTTCTCCAATATCATAAAATAATTGAACTGATTCTTTTCATCCATTTTTCTTTTTCTTTTCAAAATATTAGTGCTCGTCATAAACAATTCCCCCATTTATGAATATCAACAAAATTACTACCGTTAAATCTCTGCACAATAATAGCCTTGGGATACATTTTTTTTTAATTAATTTAACGAATATTAGATATTTGATAAATTTATAATTTATTATATCAAGGAATTCCTTATTTCTTTAAATAACTTAGCAAAATGTAATCAAAGAGGTGGATTTGTAATAAAATGGATGTCAAGGACCTCTTGAATTATCGAGGAGAAAACGTCACAACTTCATGTTGACTGTTAGAGGAAATGATCAAAATGATTAAGTTGAAGTTGATAGTTCTATTATGGAACCTGTTTTGCGAAAGGTTCTCTAAATAGTGATGATATTGAATAATTATTTGTTGTGGTATGAGAAAACTGCACAAGAACTTACCATATTAAGAAAAGTCAGATATAATTTAATGTGACATAAATTTGAAAAACGAATAAACCATGATTGAATTATATTTTAGGAATGCCTCATTATTGAATCATAAGCACTATTCAAGAAGTTTATAAATTATGTGGGATTTGAATAACTGTTTATAACGTATTATCTCACGAATTTAACAAATTATTAATTTTGCACGTTAACTCTAAACCAAGAACGACCAAACAATTATATACTTCCGATGTTTTTAATACATCGATATTATTATAGAGGTTCCATCGATAATTAATTACTCGATTAAGTCAACAATGCCAATCAAAGAAAATAGAAACTTAACCACGGCCTAAATTAGCACAGTATTTGTGGTTGGTGGGGGATATAAATGACAAAATTAAAGATAAAGTAATGATGTGACTGAATATTTTATGCATGCATCTTATCAAATATGGTCGAAGAGAGATACATAGCAATAGCAGCTAAAAGTCAATTCATATAGACAACTTACAGTTATTCACTGTTAAGATATGCACATTCATGCCTGTATGGTGACTTTCAAATTGCCCGACTAACAGCTTGTGTTGGACTTTTCAGTTCCGTTTTATAAATGTATTTGTAAGTCGATCTTAAAATAATACTATTGAAAAAAACTCGCATATTTAAACTATTATTGGATTTTGACATTAACGAATACACCATGTTTAATGCCAAAATTCACAAGTTATAACTCGCAATAACATGCCTTTTTGCCGAAGTGGAAAAATAGCGTTAAAATTTCAAAAATAAAAATAAAGATAAATAAATACTACAAGTCGCCACATGGATAGTTATAGTGTTTTTCTTTTTCATAGTTTCCTTGCAAATAAACCGTCATTAAGAAGTGTTGGCAAATAATGATATTATCGTGTAATAATTTGGGCACAATACCGACTTACAAAAATGAACAAAATAAAATGATAATGGTCGATATAAGAGTTTGACTCTTTTTCCTTAAGAAGATAACGTCTGGTGCGACGGTATTTCGACACTCGTGTTCCAAAATAAAACGACCTCGACTTGTAATAGTAGCATTTCAAATTACAAGACCCGACGAACCTACTAACGTTTTTTATCTCTCTAAAATTGGAGGACTAAAATATACAAAAATCATATTCGAGACTGAAATGTTAAATATGGAATAATGTATGGATGAAGGAATATAATTTGCTAGAGAGAAATATCAGAATTGATTTTGGAATGAATAAAATTCGGGATATGTGGACCTTCATATAGAAGTTGAAAAGTTGTGTTCAAAAGACATAACAGTCGAAAAATTTTATTTTCAACATACACAACCCGGTTAGACTGGCAGTTTAATTGTCAACCGCCATTTTCTAGAAGAAGTCACGTATCGCATACAGAAAATTCGAGAAAAATAAATAATATAAATAAATATATTATTTTATATAATAATAAAATAATATAATTCAAATATTATTTTACCAAAAAATATATACCAATTTACCACAAACACAAGCCCAAGACCACAATTTGTGTTGTGCTGAGCTGGCAGGTCAAACGGACGACGAGACGACGCGGGCGTGGGCTTTGACTCAACCTACTATCGTGTAAGTTCTCTCCCCTTCAAAAATTATTGGTACCCCTTGTGGTTCAAACCCAAGTTCCAAACTTGAGCAATATAAATTGATTTACATTCTTCCAGTTTTCCTATGTGGGATTGTCATTTTCTAATTTCTCACCAAATTTTATTCCCAATTTATTTCAATTTCAAGTGATCATCTTTTGGCCTTAATTTCTCATTCACCCTAACATGATTTTGAGAAAATAAATACATTACATTAATCTACTCGTGGAGTAGAACATACTCAACCAAATAAATCTTTTGTCCAACTACAAGACCCACTAAAATAATTGGTCAAACCAACTAATTAAAATCATTTTTTTCCAACAATCTCCCACATGAATGGAAATTAATGCAATAGACTACAGATTCTATAGAGAGATCGGACATAATGTTATCACATTCGGATTGGTACCTTATAGGTTTGAACCTTCCGTAATAAAATACTATCAAATTTACTTGGCTAATTAGTAAACGCGATGTCTTGAACTGTTAACTGTTGGTGTAAACCAGGACAACAGCATCAACAGATAACCTTCCTAACATTTTTGAGTTCTCACTATTGTGTTCATTTTGGCCCTAAACAACTCTTGAATTTCATAAGTGCTTTAGAGAATTCAAGTATTTGAAACATTCTCATAGAATCGGCCACACTTCACACTTGTATAGACGATCTCATATTGATTACTTGTCATACCCCCACTTAGATGGTCCAAGTTATAGGAATCATTAAAAGTATAACTTAACCTAAAACTTTCTACAGATAACACTTTCTCACCGTAGGAATGGCTAAGAGTTAACTCCGCAGTGCTTCTTTAAATCTTCATAACTTAGTTGTCCCATTGAACTAAGATTTTTGGATCTCTTGTCAACAAGATTGGGTTACCATTACAAAGATTCTTACGTAGTAAGCTTTAAGTTCATTCCCCCTCTGATAGACAGTATACTTGATTTCTTGGTAAGCCTTTGGTAAGCGGATCCGTGAGATTTTCTCTAGACTTTACATAATCTATAGAAATAACACCATTTGAGATCAACTGTTTAATTGTATTATGTCTTCGATGAATATGCTGAGACTTACCATTATACATACTACTTTGTGCTCTACCAATAGTCAACTGACTATCACAATGCATACTAATTGCAGACACATGTTTAGGCCAACATGAAATGTCCTCTAAAAAATTACGAAACTATTCTGTTTCCTCTCTAGCTTTATCTAAAGCTATGAACTCAGATTTTATCGTGGATCGAGCTATACATGTCTGCTTAGAGGATTTTCAAGATACGACCACACCACCAATGGTAAAAACACCATTAGAGGATTTTGAGTCTTTTGTATCTGATATCCAATTAGTATCACTATATCCTTTAATACAGTTGGATAACTAGTATAATGTAATCCTGATTATTATTTGGGTTACTTGTAAATTTACTGAGCTTGTTCTCTACATAAGCAATATCCAAACAAGTGAATTTTTTAATTTACATTAGACTACCTATTATACAAGAATACTAAGTCTATTATCCAAGAATACTCCAATTAAGTTATGTGTT
>CAIGRB010069496.1:18379-53856 GCA_903798255.1 Fraxinus quadrangulata
ACGATTACATATGCATTAGGTGTGGTTTTAATATAAACACATTTATCACACTCGTTAATTTTAAAATCATTTGACAATATAGTTTTGTCAAATTTTGCATACCATTATTTTGGCACTTGCTTTAGTCCGTATAACAACTTAACTAGCCTACACACATTTTTCTCATGTCCAAGAGTAATGAACCCTTCACATTGTTCCATGTAAATTTCTTCTTCTAACTCACCATTTAAGAATGTTATTTTAACGTCCATCAGATGGGTTTCCAAGTATGCAATGCTGTGATTGCAAGTAATACTCTAATAAATGTTATCCTTGTCACATGTGAGTATGTATTGAAAAAATTAAGGCTTTCTTTTTGTTTGAATCATTTAGCTACAAATCTTGCCTTATATTTATCAATTGATCCATTAGTATTTAATTTATTTATTTATTTTGAAAATTCATTTACGACCTATCGGTTTTTTACCAGGTGGGAGATCTACCAACTCCCAGGTATGATTCTGCATAATAGAATCAATTTCACTATTGATAACCTCTTTTCATAATGGAATTTCTGGACTAAACATTGTTTCATTGAATGTCCTAAGTTCATTTTCTAAGAAATAAATTTAAAAAATTGGACTAAACGATGTAGATGTTTTGGTCATTTTGTTACGTCTTTTGCGAACTTATATCTTTCCTATCTTTACAAGAAAAATTGTTCTAAAAATACAGCATTCCTATATTCAATGATAGTATTTTCATGTACATTCGGAATGGTCATACTTATATATGAGGAACTGATAAGGACTGTTGTTATTAGCATATCCAATAAATATGCAATCGATGGTTTTAGGCCATATTTTAACTTGTTTAGGTTTTGATATTTCTACCTTAACCAATTACCCCTACACTTTTAAGTATTGATACAAATGTTTATAACATTTCCATAACTCATAAGTAGTTTCGTTCCTACTTTTGTATGGTAATTTATTTAGAATGTGGTTAACCGAGAATATTTCTTCCTCCCACAAATTCTGAGGTAAACCAAAACTAATCAACATAGTGTTCATCATTTCTTACAGAGTACGATTTTTGTGTTCCGCAATACCGTCCTACTGAGGTGAATAAGGAGCTGTAGTTTGATGAATAATCTCAAAATCTGAACAAAATTTTTCAAACAGTGCTTCGTATTCCCCACTTTTGTCATTACGAACAACTTTTATTCATTTGCTTAGTTGATTCTCAATCTCAATTTTGTATTGTTTAAATGATTCTATGGTCTCGTCTTTACTTCTTAATAGTACATTGTTCAATTATCTATAAAAATAATTAAATATTTTTTACCTCATTTAATTTGCACAAACTCTAAATCACAAATATCACTGCGAATTAGTTTTAGAGGATTTAAGTTCCTTTCAATTGAATGAAGCGATGTTTTTTTTAATTTAGTGTTTATACATGTTTCGCACAGATGAATTTGTTCAAATGAAATAGAAGACAATAAATCTAAACTTACTAATTTACGTAAAGTATTAACATTAACATGTCCTAACATATCATGTCATAAGTTAGAAGACTCAATCAAGTAGGTAAAAGATTTATTTTTATTAATATAAAAATTACGAAGTACAGGCATTACATTTATTTTAAATTACCCACTGGTTAAGTGCCTCTTGCCCCCCACAAACATGCCATTTTTGGTGAATATAAACTTATCAGACTTAAATACTAGCTTAAACCCATTTTCTCTTAACAAAGCTCCAGATACTAAATTTTGCGAATATCGAGAATATACAGCACATTGATGAGTGTTACTTCTTTCCCCGATGTCATCCTCATCACTACTTTACCTAGACCAACAATTTTTATGTTGTCGAGTCGCCCATGAATAGTTGTCACCCACTAATAGGAGTGTAAGATGAAAACATCTCCTTATCAGCACAAACATGACGAGTAGCGCCATTATCTACGAACCATTCTCTCGAATTGTCCACCATGTTTGCTTCAAATACAACAGATGAGAGTATTAGTTCAGACACACAGTTAGACAATTTGTTTTTCTTAATCAAGTGTACTTGATCTTTTTTGTTTTGCTTTTTCTGTCGGCAATCCTTTACGAGTGACCAGACTTACCGTGGTTATAACAATCTCCTTTGAATTTCATAGTCTTGCTCTTTTGCTTGTCATTACCCGAGTGCTTCCTTTTCTTGCTAGTATTTGACTCCACCAAATTGAATTTAGCCTCCATTTGCAGCTTTGCAGATTTCTTTTCAAAATTTCGATTATCTTCCTCAATTCTTAATCTTACAATTAGATCTTCAAGTCCCATTTCCTTGCATTTATGTTTCAAGTAGTTCTTGAAATATTTCCACAGTGGTGGTAATTTTTCGATAATCACAGTGATCTGAAATGACTCACATAGCTTCATACCTTCTGTATGTATATCGTGAAAGATGATTTGTAGCTCTTGGATTTGATTCATTTCTGTTTTAGAATCTACCATTTTGAAGTTCAGGAATTTACCTACAACGAATTTCTACAATCCGACATCTTTCGTTTGTACTTATTTTTCAATGATTCCTATAGTAATTTAGCTATCTTGACTGAATTGTATACGATGTATAGTGTGTCGTCATGACAATTGATGATATAGTTCTTGCACAAGAAGTCACTATGACTCCATGCATCGAATGCTGCTCGTTTTTAAAGATATGTTTCCTCCTCAATAGTTGGAGTATTTTCACTCAAAAATTTGCCAAATTCCAAGTTTTGAGATAAAACAACATTTTTTGTTGACATCTCTTAAAATCTAATCCCGTAAATTTTTCTGGTTTTTCCCCATAAATTTAGTTGTCTTGACTGAACTGTATACGTTGTATAGTGTGTTGTCAAGGCAATATAGGATGTAGTTTTTATACAAGAAGTCACTAAGACTCCATACATCGAATGCTGTTCATTTTTAAGGATATGTTTCCTCCTCAACAGTTGAAGTATCCTCACTCAAGAATTTTGCCAAATTCAGAGTTGTGAGATAAAACAATATTTTCTGTTATCATCTCTTAAAATCTAATCCAATAAATTTTTCTGATTTCTCCTCGTGAGCTTTGTTAGGGGGTACAACAGATGTAGTACTATTTGTCATTATCGTCTTAAGATTATTGGCAAATAATGATATTACCGTACAATAATTTTGGCAGAATACCGACTTGCAAAAATGAACGAAATAGAATGATAACGGTCAACGTAAGAGTTTGATTCTTTCTTCTTAAGACGATAATGCCCCGCACTAGTACGACGATATTCCCGCACTCATCTTTTAAAATACAACGATCTCGGCTTGTAATAGTAGCATTCCAAATTACAAGACCCGTGAAACTTACTAACTTTTTTATCTCTCTAAAATTGGAGTACTAAAATGTACGAAAATAATATTCGAGACTGAAATGCAAATTATGGAATATTGCAAGGATGAAGAAATATAACGTTTGGACAGATAGTTTAACTGTCAGCCGCCCAAACTCAAGACCATGATCCATGTCGTGTCGAGCCGTGTGGTCGGACGGTCGATGACAGCGACGCGCGAGCTTTGGCTCAACCTACTGGCATGTGGATTATCTCCCCCTTCAAAGACTATTGGTACCCCTTGGGGCCCAAACCCAAGTCCCAAACTTGAGCAATATAAAATGATTTCTGTTCTTCTAGTTTTCCTATGTGGGATTCATTTTCTAATTTCCCATCAATTTTTATTCCCAATTTATTTCAATTTCAAGTGGTCATCTTTTGGCCTTAATTTCCATTTACCATATATTGGTTTTGAGAAAATAAATACATTACATTAATCTACTCATGGAGTAGAACACACTCTATCAAAGAAATTTTTTATCCAACTAATGAGATTTACTAAAAAAGTTGGTCAAACCAACTAATTAAAACCAATTTTTTCCAACAAGAAGTTTAACAAAATTTTCATTCCATAGATACGAAGGAAAACATAAGATTTATTACACAGATTATTCCAAGTAGGGCTATAAATATGTTAGAACTATACCTTGTGATTAAAAGTTAATCAAATATTTGTTTTTGGTAAATATAAAATTAAGTTCAAACATTTGCTTCATACTTCATAGGATTGAGAGCCACTTTCTTACTAGTGTTAATCTGATCACAAAATTCCCACTAACTATTGTTATTGTAATATAGTAATATATAGCAAAATAACGAACGCAAAATAAAGAAATTTACTGCCTACTTGAATTAAGCTCGAACACATTTACGCGAATGTACCTCGTGGCAAAATCAAAGATTCTAAGAACTCCACGTGAATACACTAAAGTGTTGACCCTAAAAAATGCGCCACAGATGCTTGGCCCACTCACCCAAGTCAAGTATGATTCCGACGCGTTCATACAGGAGTAACGACGGTAGCAGGGAGGAAATTGACGCATGAGGTACTTTGCGGCGAGAGATAAGGATGTTCAAACTCCGACGGACGAAACAAAGGCGATCACACTAACAACGATCATTGAACAGAAACCCAACTAATCTATGTAGCGACAAATGAGAATATGTGGAAGGATGGACGAAATGTACATAGAAGTAACTATTGTGTATTGAAACTTTTATTCGATAAACATGTAATGAAAACAAGAAATATATCACTGAATATTTTTATATAAGTTTCTTGAGAATTCAAGTATATATCTCAAATGTATGATTGTTCTTTTCCCAATCAATCGTCCAACCTCTCATTAAGTTACAAAGAGAACCTATTTATATTATTTTGGTTGACGTGGTGATCGTTGGATCAGAACCACGTGGCATCATTTCCCTAATTGAGACGTCACATTTCTATATATTCATACAATTAATTCATTGATAAGGGGTCAGCCACTCTATACAATAGACTGACATAGTGACAAACTTTATTACAAGTGTTATATCAATCGCTTCTAAGAGATCTTTAAATTTATTACAAGAGACAGCGTCGGCCTCGTGAGCTTCGGACGAGTTTGAGAAGCCTCGGCGAAATCTTTGAGGTGGTTCTTCAAGTGAAGAGCTTCAACTCATTTCTTCGTTTTCTTAGGCAGTGCTCTAGCCTAAGTGGTGATGCTTCGTCCTTGAGGTAGTGCCTCAGAATGGACTTCGATTTTGTTTGATTTCTTCATATTTTGACCTCATTGATCTTCGTTTGATTTTGTTGTTGACTATCTACCTACGTGGCACTTTTCTTTTTGAGCTTCAGAGGCGAGGCGCAACATAAAGAATGTTACCTATTGATGATTATGGTACAACAACAGTCGCACAAACGTTTAGTTTCTCATCATCACATGACATACCATTTCTTAGCCTACAATATGAGTTACATGATAATTGTAAATTTTACAGTATTTAGACTGTCAAAATTGGATATTTGGAGGTGCTTTTGAAGAATTGTTACTTAAGATTGTGTAAATAACGTTTGTTCAGGGAAAACTAGACGTTGATGGCTTTTGGAGAAAATGAATGAAAAAGGACTTGATTTGTTCATAATTTAGAAGAAAGGGATCAAAGAAACATATTTTGGAACATAAAGGGCTCCAATTACAATTGGGGAGAATTTTAGTTGAATAGGTAGACAAATTAAGGACCAAATTGCAACATGGCAGAAATTTAGCCCTTGTGATCGCAAGGGTTGAACATTTGTGATTACATGGGTACCTTTGGCAAAAGCAACGAGTAATTTGGTTGTGTCATGCGATCGCAACCTTTGTTACCAAGCAATCGCATTGTACAACCCCGTCAACCAGATTTTCTTTCCTTTTTAGATTCAACTACATTTTGGAAAGCAATTTGCAGACAATTTCGACCTAGTTTGGGAGGCAAAATTCAGAATTCTTGATATTATAACAAGGAGCAGAAAGTAAGGAAGAGTTACAACTCAATAAATATAAAAAACTTGAAGATTTGTGGCTCAAAATTGAAGATCAAAGGCAAGACAGAGTTGAAATTAGTTGAAGACTCAATTGAATGAATTCAAGGGAGGCAAAATTGATTCTTTATCTTATCTTTATAAATATATTTTTTGAGTGATGAATCTTCAATATTTTAAACTGTATAATTAACATGCTAGGCTAAAATCACTTAAGTGTTGGGATGATGATGTAAATCTTAGTTAAACATTTTTAATTCAAAACTTTTCCTTTTAAATATGCTTTGTGTTGATTAATTAATATCACGTTTATAATGATTACTTTGTTAACCATTTAAATAAATAAGTGGCTTGTTTTATTTTCAAGAGGTTCAAAATAGGTTTAGTGCATGGTGATAATAAATATAAGATCCTATAAATATTTGGGATAATTGTTTATGCCTTATATAATAAAAATAAGTAATCTTATGATTTAATTTGTGTTTAGGTATTTGAATTCGGGATAGGAATATTTCGAATCATTTTTAGAAACAGGTTTAAATTTACATGGGAGAGGTTTTTGGACAAAATAAGATTATTGATTGTCAATTTATACATAAATTATTAGACTAAAAGATAGAGCTTGAGAATTAGAACGAGAGATTGATGGTGGAGTCAGATTTCTAACACGCTTTTCCCACATATAACTTTTCAAAATAATCATTTCCAATTGTATTTAGCTATAATTTAGTAGAGTAATTAGTAGCCATTATTATAAACCATCAAAAGTCAATTGTGTTTGCCACTTTCTTGTTTGACCGTGAATTCATAAATTCAAATAAAGTTCACCCCCGTGGGAATATCACTCTTACTAATTTTATAATATTACTTGTCAACAATCTCGTATGCTCATAAGATTTCATCAAATAAGTTTTCGGTGTCATGTTGGATAGTAGAATTTTAGTTTGAATTTATTAGTTCGTCATTGGATTCGAATTTTATTTTTGCTATTGATTACAATTATATAACTTGTTTACTCAATCTTGTTTTCTTTAATCTTTTCAGGTGCTTGCATAGCATATAGAAGCTCTCTAACTCCTACAATTTGATCTTGAGATCAAGAGAACTTTTAAAGTACGAAAAAAGAATAGAGAGAGACAAGGGAAAGAGAATTAGAAGCAGAAATGGCGGCAAATCAGGTTCCAATCGCTCAACTAGTTGTGGAGGTAGTTGATGAAGAAGATATGTTAGTTGGATACTATATGCATGAACTTTTCTTATCAATTTCTCTGATATTATTGCTTACCAAGATTTAGACTTTATTGGACTAGAAAACGTTACCAATTCTTTTTCCTGGAACCATGATTTTTGCCCGTAATGATGCATCTAAGTGTATGGGTAATATACATGTGGACAAAGAGATGGCATATACATATAAATTGAAAATTTGACGAGGTTCGCTAACTAAGTTTGACCTTACGTATAGAATTATTCTATTAAAAGCAACAAGTTACTTTTTAATAGTTTCTAAATGATTAAGCATACAATTCAATTATCCTATATTTGAATACCGCAATTTGTAATATGGAAAGTAATAAAGAACACCAATAATTGATGAAGGAGAAATCCAACTCGATAAAAACTTCGGAACCAAACGAATTACCTCGACTATAAACAATGTGGGTTACAATTCAATTCCAAATTAGTTCCACTAGCTGTTGTAAACCCTGCAACTCCAAAATCTACTGTTCCTTCCAGATTCACGATCTGCTACCGTAAATACTATCTAGCCAACCTGCTAGATCTCCCGATCTACCCTCATGTAGCTTCCAATATCTGTTGTAAATTTCAGACATACAATCTTCTACCAAGATTTGCTGTATCAGTCTTACAATCTTTTACACACGTCTCTTCCAAGTTGATACCCAGGAATCACTCATTCATTTTCTTCATCCTGCGCTTGTAGTCCAACCTCTCTCAACCTTTAGAAGCTTCTGAAGTTCAACTAAGAAAGTACATTCCTAAGGATGTTTAGGAAGTACGTGTTTTGGATTCTTTAATCTGATGTTTTCTCCAAATATGTGGTTATATGAATTCAAGAGTAAAATGATGAAATCAATGTTTGAATATACTCTTGAACATGTTATAGAGAAGAGGCACAATAAACAACCTACTAAATTTCGTGTATAGGCTTGGGTATTTATAGGAGAGGGTAATTAGGTTGAATGAACTGGAAAAAAATATTTCAAAACAGCAAATAGAGTTTTTCGAATCGACTTGTCGCTCGAGCGATAAGCTGGCGACATGCGAGCGACAGACATTCTGTTTTTGTCGCTCGAGCAGTGTCCTGGCAATATGTTAACGAAAATGTGACACCCTGTTTCTCCTCTTTTCATGTTCGAACCATAAACCTCATAACCCAATTTATACAAATTACACCATAGGTCCTAAACTTTTACAATACATTACAAATTAGTCTTTTTTTGTCCACGGAATCGCCAATAATAAAAGCCTAACAATCTCCCCATTTGACATTCTGTGACAAAACTATACAATAAGTAAAAAAAAAACTAAAAAAAAATCTAAACTACCTAAGCTACATCAAACTGATATCTCTTCCATTTCTTGTTAAACCTATTTCTTGAAATTCACAACTCAAATATCAGGTGTAAAAGCACGTGATAAGGAAATGTAACAATTGAAGTTCATAATCATAAATAAGCATGATAGTTTGAGACATGACATTAATGTCAATCAAAACACCAACTGAAACATTAATATCACAATACATCAAAACTCAAATAGATATGCATATGATATACAATGTACATCCTCCACCTTACTGCAAACTCTAAATATTTTTATACAGTAGACAAATGTATCTATATCTCTCCACAACGACCCCTCAGACATAAAATGTAAATAACATAAAATGTAAATACTCTACTCATCTCCCCCTTTTTGTCACAAATGACGAAGGGATAAAAAAAACTTTAAACAGTTGTTAGCATGTATACGTATAATCAATGAACCGTAAACTTTCCCACGTACTCAGTTCAAGTTAACATTGAGTAAATTGTACAAGTGACCCATGTGTGTAAAGTGTCACTAATCCTTTGTAAGCAAGACTCCAAACCTTAATTTTGTGAGAAATGACATACTAAACATCACTGCCAATAAGTATATTCATCTACTAATGAAAGTCAAACCATTTACAGCGAATTAGGACCTTTAAATACAAGCTCATTTTGTATTGATTTTTTCTTTTCTCCCCGACTTTTTGCATATATATTTTCCATATTTTTCAATATTTTAAGCTCATAATAATTATTATTTTTTCACATCTTAAGGGTAGACTCTTCTTCATTAAGCGACTAAAATAACCCTATAGCGAGCTTTAGGCCGGTTAACCCAAGTCAGTTGACCATAGGCACTAGGCTATGAGAAACCTCGCAATCTTAATTGCTCGAGTTAAATAGGCTTCAAAGGAGAACATAAGATATTGAGCTCTTTTTTTATTCTATTTTTTTAATACTAGAGATAAACTTGATTTTAGGTTTAATACATACGGTCAATTCATGTTCAAAGTCACCTTACTAACATGTGATTTTCATCCCAAATCTTACATACGCGGTAGAGTCCCTCTAACAATGTCATAGTGTTACAGTACAGATGGTACATGAAAATACATATATTAAGTACTCCATAAATAACCGAAACCAACAATGAAAACTATGTTACAACTCATCAATTATACACATACATGATCACAACATACAAGTTCAAGAATGTTATATATCACGCTATAGTAAAAATTTCCATCTCCTGCTTTTTATTTTTCAATTTTTCATTTTTTTGTTATTTTTATTTTAAAACATGAATGCACCAAACACACACAAAAAAATATCGAACATACAAAAAATGAAAATAAAAAATATGCATAAATTTTCTACCTAGAAAAAAACAAAAAATGATGCATGCACATATCAATATCGTATAATGATAAAGCACGAGTATGCACAAAAAAATACATAATCAGTTAGGTACGCAAATGCTATTACCTTTAAGAGTACTGTGATCAATTTCACAACTTTTGAAATCACTTTTTTTTACCAAAACTTGCCTAATGACAGGAATATTCCTATTCATTTGTGTCATTAACTTCGTCAATCGACTTACTTGATTAGTAAGAAAGTTAATCTGACCAACAAACTCCTGATTCTTATTTCTATTTAATTTCTGGTTTTTATTTCTATTCAGAAAATGACACCTAAGTTTTATGTGTCCTAACTCACCATAGTGAAAACATGTAGGGATAAACATAGGACCAAAGTTATGAGATTATTGATATATATTCCTAGGTTGGCAAGTCCTACGCTGTCTAGTAGGCATTTGTCCTACATATCCCTTATTCTTAAATTGGGGTTAGACACATGTTTGGACTAGTCAGTGGTAGTGACAAATGTGGTCTTAAAAGTACTAGCACTGTTTTCTTTAAAATGTAAACCTCCCTTATTACCAGTCGGCTTGTTTATTCGTAAAATATTATCTAACTTTTCAGAATCACTAGAGAAGGCAAACAGTTGAGACTTAGAATATTCTAGATCACTCAGAAGGTTCTTAACCTGGATTTCTAAGGTCTCGTTCTCAGTGGTCAGTTCTCTAACTCTCCTAGAGGACTTATCAAGTTCACTGGTGAAGTTCTTAACCTAAGTCTCTAAAGTTTCACTCGTGATTTCACTTCACTCAGGATCGAGGTAGATTTCATAATGTGCGCTACTAACTTCTCATTTTTCAATTCAAGTTTCTTATTATTCGCACTCAAGACTTTATTTTTAGTAAGAATCTTAAGACTCTCCTCGTGCATCTTATCATAAGCCTCTTGGATATCTTCCTCATTCATAATCTCTTCATCAAAATCCTTATTACTATTTAAGTTCTCTTCTCTTTCACTTCCCTGGTCAGATTCATTATTAATTCTCGTAGTAAATGAAATATATTTTTCACTTTCCTCATGAGTGGATTTCTCACTCTAATTGTTCGATTTAGACTTGTCATCAGTGCGAGTAGCATTTATAGACTTATCCGAATTTCTCTTATTGTTAGGGCACTCACTCCTAACATGACCGAAACCTTGACAATAATGGCACCTCGCAGATTTAGATTTTCTCCTAGATTCACTCGGGTCACCTTTGTGTCTCTCTTGAGGGTTATTTTTCTTCTTAAACATTTTATGAAATTTTTTAGCCAGGTAAGCTAACTCCTCATCAACCGGTGAATCAGAATCAGAAGATTCTGTCCGAGTGTTTATCACGAATTTCAAGGCCAAAGATTTATCCTTAACAAATTTATCTATGTCAGCTCATACGTGTGGAAAGATCCAACTAACTCCTCTACCTTAATGGAATCTATGTCCTTACTTTCTTCAATCGTCATGATTTTAAGTATGAAACGTTCGGGTAAGGATCTAAGAATTTTACGCATTATTTTAGGCTCGGAGATTCTCTCACCTAGATTGAAACTAGAATTCACTATGTCTTTCTTGAGGGTTATTTTTCTTCCTAAACATTTTTCGAATTTTTTTAGTCAGGTAAGCTAACTCCTCATCAATCGATGAATCAGAATCAGAAGATTCAGTCCGGGTGTTTCTCACGGATTTCAAGGCCAAAGATTTTTTTAACAGATTTATCTAAGGTCAGCTCATACGTTTGGAGGGATCCAACTAACTCCTCTACTTTGATAGAATCTATCTCCTTATTTTCTTCAATCACCGTGATTTTAGGCATGAAACGCTCAGGTAAAGATCTAAGAATTTTACACACTATCTTAGGCTCAGGGATTCTCTCACCTAGGTTGAAACTAGAATTCACTATGTCATTTAAGCTCGCATAAAACTCATCAAAAGTTTCGTTCTCTTTCATCCTAATCTTTTCAAACCTAGTGGTCAACATCTGTAACTTAGAATTTTTAACAGCCTGAGTTCCCTCATGTGTGGTCTGTAGAATATCCCAAACCTCTTTGACTACCTCACACATAGACACTCTCCTAAACTCTTCCGAGGATACAACCATTAGTAGGGCATGTAAGGCTTTACTATTCTAGTTACATTCATCTAAGTTCGCCCTAATATAATCAACAATGGGAGTGGGAGTCACTACGTTGTCTACAGTTGTACTAGGGACACTCAAGCCATTCAACACACTCAACCAAATCCGTTCATCCATAGATTTTAAGAACGCTCTCATCCTAACTTTCCAATAGGAATAGTTAGTGCCATCAAAGTATGGCGGGACAAACAATGAACTACTCATATAGACAAATTAAGGTTAGGAATCAAAATGAGGCTCTGATACCAATAGAAAATTATAAGAGGTTTGCTAACTAAGTTTGACCTTACGGAATTATTCTATTAAAAGCAACAAGTCACTTTTTAATAGTTTTTAGATGATTAAGCATACAATTCAATTATCATATGTTTGAATACCGCAGTTTATAATATGGAAAGCAATAAAGAACACTAATAATTGATGACGGAGAAACCCAACTGGATAAAAATTTTGGGAACAAACCAGTTACCTCCACTATGGACAATGTGGGTTACAGTTCAATTTCAAATTAGTTCCACTAGCTGTTGTAAACTCTGTAACTCCAAGATCTGTTGTTTCTTCCAGACTCACGATCTGTTACCATAGATATTATCTAACCAACCTGCTAAATCTCTCGATCTACCTCCTGTAGCTTCGAAGATTCGTTGTAAATTCCAGACACACAATCTTCGACCAAGATTTGCTGTATCAGTCTTACAATCTTTTGCACAGGTCTCTTCCAAGTGGATACTCAGGAATCACCCGTTCATGTTCTTCATCATACGCTTGTAGTCCAACCTCTTTTAACATCCAGAAACTTTCAAAATCCAACTGAGAATGTACATTCCTAAGGATGTTTAGGAAGTAGGTATTTTGGATTCTTTAATCTGATGTTTTCCCCCAAATATGTGGTTGTATGAATTCAAGAGTAAAATGATGAAATCAATGTTTGAATAGGCTCTTGAATATGTTATAGAAAAGAGGCACAATAAACAACCCACCAATTTTCGTGCATAGGTTTGGGTATTTATAGAAGAGGGTAATTAAGTTGAATGGGTTGGAAAAAAATACTTCAAAAAAGCACATAGGGTTTTTCAGATCAACATATCGCTCGAGCGATAAACTGGCGACAAGCGAGTAACACTGTCGTTCGAGCGAAAGCTCAGCGACAGGCGGGTGACAGACATTCTATTTTTGTCGCTCGAGTAGTGTCCTAGCGATAGGCTAGCAAAATGCGGCACTGTATTTCTCCTCTTTTCATGCTCGAACCTAAGACCTCATAACCTAATTTATATAAATTGTACCATAGGTCCTTGACTTTTACAACACATTACTAATTAAATGTCCTTACTTTCTTCAATCGTCATGATTTTAAGTATGAAACGTTCGGGTAAGGATCTAAGAATTTTACGCATTATTTTAGGCTCGGAGATTCTCTCACCTAGATTGAAACTAGAATTCACTATGTCTTTCTTGAGGGTTATTTTTCTTCCTAAACATTTTTCGAATTTTTTTAGTCAGGTAAGCTAACTCCTCATCAATCGATGAATCAGAATCAGAAGATTCAGTCCGGGTGTTTCTCACGGATTTCAAGGCCAAAGATTTTTTTAACAGATTTATCTAAGGTCAGCTCATACGTTTGGAGGGATCCAACTAACTCCTCTACTTTGATAGAATCTATCTCCTTATTTTCTTCAATCACCGTGATTTTAGGCATGAAACGCTCAGGTAAAGATCTAAGAATTTTACACACTATCTTAGGCTCAGGGATTCTCTCACCTAGGTTGAAACTAGAATTCACTATGTCATTTAAGCTCGCATAAAACTCATCAAAAGTTTCGTTCTCTTTCATCCTAATCTTTTCAAACCTAGTGGTCAACATCTGTAACTTAGAATTTTTAACAGCCTGAGTTCCCTCATGTGTGGTCTGTAGAATATCCCAAACCTCTTTGACTACCTCACACATAGACACTCTCCTAAACTCTTCCGAGGATACAACCATTAGTAGGGCATGTAAGGCTTTACTATTCTAGTTACATTCATCTAAGTTCGCCCTAATATAATCAACAATGGGAGTGGGAGTCACTACGTTGTCTACAGTTGTACTAGGGACACTCAAGCCATTCAACACACTCAACCAAATCCGTTCATCCATAGATTTTAAGAACGCTCTCATCCTAACTTTCCAATAGGAATAGTTAGTGCCATCAAAGTATGGCGGGACAAACAATGAACTACTCATATAGACAAATTAAGGTTAGGAATCAAAATGAGGCTCTGATACCAATAGAAAATTATAAGAGGTTTGCTAACTAAGTTTGACCTTACGGAATTATTCTATTAAAAGCAACAAGTCACTTTTTAATAGTTTTTAGATGATTAAGCATACAATTCAATTATCATATGTTTGAATACCGCAGTTTATAATATGGAAAGCAATAAAGAACACTAATAATTGATGACGGAGAAACCCAACTGGATAAAAATTTTGGGAACAAACCAGTTACCTCCACTATGGACAATGTGGGTTACAGTTCAATTTCAAATTAGTTCCACTAGCTGTTGTAAACTCTGTAACTCCAAGATCTGTTGTTTCTTCCAGACTCACGATCTGTTACCATAGATATTATCTAACCAACCTGCTAAATCTCTCGATCTACCTCCTGTAGCTTCGAAGATTCGTTGTAAATTCCAGACACACAATCTTCGACCAAGATTTGCTGTATCAGTCTTACAATCTTTTGCACAGGTCTCTTCCAAGTGGATACTCAGGAATCACCCGTTCATGTTCTTCATCATACGCTTGTAGTCCAACCTCTTTTAACATCCAGAAACTTTCAAAATCCAACTGAGAATGTACATTCCTAAGGATGTTTAGGAAGTAGGTATTTTGGATTCTTTAATCTGATGTTTTCCCCCAAATATGTGGTTGTATGAATTCAAGAGTAAAATGATGAAATCAATGTTTGAATAGGCTCTTGAATATGTTATAGAAAAGAGGCACAATAAACAACCCACCAATTTTCGTGCATAGGTTTGGGTATTTATAGAAGAGGGTAATTAAGTTGAATGGGTTGGAAAAAAATACTTCAAAAAAGCACATAGGGTTTTTCAGATCAACATATCGCTCGAGCGATAAACTGGCGACAAGCGAGTAACACTGTCGTTCGAGCGAAAGCTCAGCGACAGGCGGGTGACAGACATTCTATTTTTGTCGCTCGAGTAGTGTCCTAGCGATAGGCTAGCAAAATGCGGCACTGTATTTCTCCTCTTTTCATGCTCGAACACTAGACCTCATAACCTAATTTATAAAAATTGCACCATAAGTCCTTGACTTTTACAACACATTACAAATTAGTCATTTTGTCTACAGAATCACCAATACTAAAAATCTAACATAAATAACATGTTTTGCAAGATAAATTGATTGTAGAAAGGAAAAAAAAAATTTAAAGGAAATTATAAAAAAAAATGTCCACTTTCATATTGTCATTTGTAAAAATGTCCTCGTTCCATGTTTGATAAGATTTAGACCAAATTGCCCTTAATAAAAATTTGGAATTCCAGAAAACAAAACTTTTCGTATAATTAAAACTCTTATGAACAAATAGAAACTCACACAACCTAAAACATTTCAAAAAGTACTAATGTCAATTCATGCATTACATGCTAACTTCTCCCTAAGAGTGGTCCAGTAGGGGAGCTTTGAAACTAAAAATCACTTGTTCGAGCCCTTTTCTTTTTTCTTTTTTTTTTTGGTAAATGAAAATGTATTTTGGAAGAGTATTTTGATTGAGAATGTGTGATTAAAAAATAAGAAAAATTTTTGAATTTGCATGTAATATTATTTTATTTAAGAATGTATGGTTAAAAATAAGAGAGAAAAAATGTATTTTAATAATAACGAGAACCAAACAAGGGTTAAAATATGAGGTAACAGTACCATATTTGTATAGAATTGTGCTTGGTATATAGTATTTTGAATTTTTTATGAATGGCTCTAACAATTCTGAACTCATCTGCAACTTCAGCATTGCATTGTTTGTTAACACCTTGGTTGGTTATATACCTTTGCCATATCTTCAATCGATTGGTAGCTTGATGCCGCTTCTTGGCTACTTGAAGAACTCGCATGCTAACATCAGACAGAAGGCTGCAGAAGTTGTGAGTACCATTGTTCAGAACAACTCTAGGGGTCAACAATTAGTCATGTAAGCTAATTGCCTAGAACAACTTTTGTCAAATTTTACACTGGATCCTGAAGACTGAAGTCATAGTCCGCATCAAAGCACTCGGTGCAATCTCATGTGAGTACCCATAAGATTTCTCTATTGTCCTTTAAAAAAAATAAAAAAAAATTTAAGGTACCTTCCTGCATTCTTTATCGTAGTCTAGTAATCCTGCTAAATTATTATCTCATTTTGGTACGTTCAGCTCTAATAAGACATAACAAGCTTGGAATTTCTGCATTTTGCTTTGCAAATGGTTATTCAACTCTGGACCCTTGAGCTCTGAGGACGTGAGATTTCTAAAAGGTATTTCCTCAGTCTTAATGGCAGACTGAAACAAATTTTACAAGAACGGATTAAGGAATTTGGGAAGATGTCTGCCGAAGACTTGGGGACTGCCAAGGAGGAAATATACTCATGGACTCTCTTTGGAGTGCATGTTATATTGAACCATCAGCCCTTTGCGCGGAGATTCTTGCCCTCCCAGGAGAAGATGCACTTCCACCAGATGTTGCCAGAACACATTATGAACCACCACTTAGAGCTTGGGCTGCTAACCAGAATCGTGATACAAAACCTTATTTATGAGAAGATGGAAAGTCCAATATTAGTATGTTTTGGACCCCCAGCTGACTATGATTCCTAATGCTATCATTGGAGTGGGTGAATCAAGAAATCCGTTTGCTTAGTTTTGCTTTTCTTTTTTGTTTAAAATGTATTTTAGAAATATGCTACATTTATCTTACAAACAAAATCACGAATGGAAGTCGTTTCTTTCTCTTGCAAATGCAAATTATGTTCCTTATTTTCATGAATGGTATGAGAATCATTAAATTTTTTTTATATTGAATTTTCTAATGTAAAGTAGCAAGTGTTGTTACTGCCATAAGTTGGTCCCTCTTTTAGTTTTAACTTGTCTTGCTTTTTATAATTTTCTGTCATATACATGGTGACGAAACTATTCTATATTTTAGCATCAGATTGAGTTAAAATATGCTTCTCGTTTGTTTATCTTCGACATTCTTGGTTTAAGGATATGATTAGAAATTGGTCGTTGTAATTTTAGAGCATGTTCTCCCCTGATTCAAAATCTCGTTTCTAAAAGATGAAATGTCAAGTGTCGAGATTATGAGATACCAAATGCCAAGAACGCCGATAAAATATAGAGAACAAATGAAAACCTATCAATAAGATACCTTATTTTATCATTAATTGACAATCCTATATGATGTGTGAAATACCTAAAAAGGTACATTGAGGTGACAAGAACTACTTTTCAAACTTAGGTTGTCAATCCAATGTAATGGCATTTAAATCATTCAGTGCAATTTATATCACATTGCTTCCTATCTGTAAGTATGCAATGGCTGCAAAGATTGATAACACATTTTCTTAGCAAAGGTAGTTATAGTAAACATTGTTCTTCCATTATGTCTTTGGCTAACGACTCTCAGGTCTTCGGCTAACAATCCAATCGACCTCGACGCTGAAGACAACGAAGAAATTAATATCCTTATACCCGAAGAAAACCATTTCATTTTTCCATTTGTCCCCCAACCGATGAACCATCTTCGTAGGGTGAGCCTTCACCCCATTTCCTTTTCCAATTTGGTTGATGAAGTTGAGCCACGTGCAACAAAATCTGGTGGTCCTATCGATGTTCAAAAAGTCCGTGTTGATGATATACAGTCAGAAGAAGACGTTATGTTGATGAGTCGGGTAACAATGTAAGACCACATCTCATCATTATTGAAGAAGTGCTTCACATACGCAACACATTTGAAATGCTACACATTAAGTTCCCTAGCCTTGCTAATTTTCTTACTGTCATTCTTGACATTTGAAAAATATTCAGAAAAATATTTAAAATATCATTCTTGACATTTAGATACTGTCAAGAACGGTATGTTGCAGTTAAACCTGACCACATGCATTTATCATCTTCTTCGACCACTATTATAGCAACGAATTCATTCTCACCACTACAGCTATGTTTAATACAAAACTACCTTATAATCCTTGCTATCGAAGTTATTTAAGAATGACGTACAATTTGTAAGCAACATACTACAATCAATATGTATTTTGACTAATTGTTTGGAATCATCCAATCCCTTTTAATCACATACATAACAACAATATTCAACAAAACTTATCAACACATATAAGATTTCAAAAACAATCTTCTATTGGAATTTGTGGAGAGCCGAATCAACTCACAAATTCCTTCTTTTACTTTTCTCCAAATAAAACTATACGATTTTCTTCTTTGTTAGTGCATAGATTTTTTCATAATGCAATAATTTTAACTTTTATAATTTTAAACTATGTTTGGCATCATCTTCCCTTTTACCAATCTTCAATTGATCATTATCCACTAGATAATGCAAGAAATGAAATCATTGAGTAATAACTTGCACGTCATTTTAGCTTCTCATAGAAGCAACTTCATTGTATCGAGATGCATGATGCATCCAAATAAAAATATTTTGTTTCGTTTTTCCTTCTTTATGGATATAATGGACATTTTGGTATCAAATTTGGCCTTTTTTTGCAATGATTATCAAAATTAGACACATTTCAATTGATCATCATAGATTTAGTTGGTGTTTAGTGGGGATTAAAATTAGATTTTTAGTAAATTGTGATAGAAATTTTTGAAATGTGTAGTTGAAAAGTTGTGGAACCCATGAAAGATGTAGTTAATATTGATTGTTTGACTTTGACTTAGATTAAAATCTGATTTTAATCATAAACAAACAAGACCTTAAACATTTTTGTAAATTCCCCAAAGTTTAATCGTATTGGCTATGTTGTCCAATATTCACTGCTAAAATCTAGCACGCTGAAAAAGTGAACTGAATGTAAATGGCTTTCATTTCTTTTTACAGGATGAATACTTGCAGCTTATTACAGTCTATATTTTCATTTTAAGCTTAGAAAATTAATGGCACTGAAAATGAACATGTATACAGAAGAAAGAAACAAAATTGACTGTTATCTTGGGCCAGAGAGTTCCATTGCCTCAAGCACAAGAGATGATTCTTCAATGAAATCAGAATATCTCTGACAAGTATTTTCAAACGTACGATACCTAGGAGTGTCGAATGCTTGGGACGAATCCCATTTCTCGACTAGTCCATCCCCTTCCAACATTCTTAAAACTTCCGACATTTTAGGACGGTGGATAGGATTAAAGTGAGTACAAAGGAGAGCAACTTGAACAATTTCTTCGAGTTCAACTTTGTCGAAATTGTTCTTTAAATCCTTGTCCACCATAAGATTCAGCTTCCCATCTTTATGGAGCTTTTTTACCTGGACATTAGATGCAGCAAATCAAGGAAGATTTATCACCCCGGGAAAAAAATTAGTATACGTCATGGATCAAACCTTAATCCTTAATTCTGTGAGAATTAACAATCAAGCAAAAATCAGAAAACGGAAAACGGAAAGGAACCCACAGATATATAGTATTCAATCTTAATGAGTGAGCTACATTTAGTAGCAACTGCAGATTTTTACTAAACATTGAGAGAAAGAAGTTTGCTATGGAGATCTCACACCTCTCTCAGCCTGTGTATCCCCTTCTATATTAAAAACGGTGCCACCTAATATCCTCTATATAATTAAAAACTACGATATGTAATAGGTATAATTAAGCTCTATCCAGTCAAATAGTATAGATGTAGCATGTTTAAGTTTAATATACAAGAATACCCAGAAAAAGTCATGTATAGAATTGCAGTAAACAACATTATTGAAATAGGTACCATAAGGTTTATATATTGGCCTCTCAAATAATGTGCACATTGTGAACAAAACCACTAGTAATTTGTATCTAGAGAGAAGTGGCAACGTACCCAATCAAGTATTATCCCTTTCTGGTTGGTGCCAGGGCCAAAATCCACAGCTTTCTGGCCCGTAATAAGCTCAAGAAGTAAGATTCCAAATCCAAACACATCAGTTTTCTCTGATGATTGACCTGTTAACAGATACTCAGGAGCAATGTGGCCAACAGTTCCACGAACAGCTGTTGTAACATGAGAATCTCGGTGATCCAATAGCTTTGCCAATCCAAAATCTCCAACTACTGCCTCAAAGTCTTCATCCAACAGAATGTTGGCTGCTTTGACATCACGATGGATAATTTTGGGATCACATTGTTCATGCAAATACACTAGCCCCCTTGCAGTTCCTAAAGCTATCCTTCTCCGCCTTGGCCAGTCTAATACCGGCCCGCCATGGATGTGATCTGGAAAGAAAAACAACAAATGACACCTATTAGACCTGGTACAGATATCAGGTTTTGCAAAGTTACCTATTGGATAGCACTGGATGCTATATAAAAAGAAGTTAACATCTTGGTTATATATTGTCCAATCATGTCTAGTTCTGTCCAAACTACCAAACAAGTATGGTGTATGGTTTGCAACGGGATAAAAAATGCAAAAGCACATATATAAAGTTCCAAACCTTTCAATCGAGATGCCACGCTCCCATTTGGCATATACGGATAGACTAGAAGACGCTCATTTTCGGTTGAACAAAACCCCCAAAGGCGGAGGAGGTTCCGATGGACAGCAAGACTAATCGTCTCAACTTCTGTCTGAAACTGAATTTCACCGCCAACAGCATTATAATCTTTCAATCTTTTGACAGCAACCACAGTCCCATCATTTAAGCTGCCCTTGTATACAATTCCGAACCCTCCCTTTCCCAATATATTCTTTGAATTGAAATGGTTGGTTGCAGCTCGTAGTTCCTTAAAGGTATACCTTCTTAAATGACCTAAGCGTACCTCTGGATCATATTGATCTGCCAACCAACATGTGTTTGGTCAAAAGCTCGAATCAAGAAGGAAAAAGTGAAGGATAACACTACATCTACAAACCAAGGGAAGAGCAAAGGGCTAGGCTCACAGATAAAGGTATTTCTTAATCCCCTGTTGGTGTAGCTAAAAATCAGATTTTTAATAAATTTTGATGAAAGTTGATGAAATGTGTGGTTGAAAAGTTGATAAAAATTATGGGTCTCATGAATTAGTGGTTAAAACTAATTCTTAACTTATATTTTTTTAGCTTTTTAAGCTACACCAAACAGGGCCTAATATACAAAGAGCAAAAGTGAATATATGATGATTATTCTGGTGTTAATTTCAGGAAAGGCATATAGCCATCCCCTTTAACAATAGCTAATAGTTATTTTTTAAAAGATGCACTTAATTTTCACGTTCAGAACCTTCTCAGTTTACAATAAATTAGTATTTGCAAACTGATTCTATACTAGGATTCTAGAGTACGCTATAGTTTTGTATCATAAATATGGAGTTAGAATAATAAGAAAATTTATCATAAAAAGCTCAACCCAATAGTACACAGAAAAAATAACGAATTACCATTAACATCAAAGAAAATCTGCTGATTGTGTCTATATCGCCACCAAACAAGCAACCCGATAACAACTACAACTATTAAGGCTGCACCGAAGCTTGAGCCTAAAGCAACAGCAACGTGATGACTTCTGACTCCAGATTCTGATTGACCTACAGACCAAATATAAACATAGAATGTGCTACTCTTAATACATAAAACAGCACTGAGGAAGGGCTTTTTCTTTTTCTTACTATTTCTTCGTGCATCTGAACTTACCAACATCAGAGGACTGAGTACATACCTTTCATTGTATCTGGAGGGAAGGACAATGGTTCTGGATAGACGGCCGAACAATTTTTTTCAGAATTCTGCCCGCAAATCAACGGATTGCCGACTATTCTGGAAGTCGTATAAAGTGAGGTGATCACTTTAAATTAGAAATGTAACTTACTCTACGTGACTATCATACTAATTGGTATAGATGGAGTAACTTACTTGAATGTTCTTGCAGAAACTTTTGGCAAGGGACCACTCACATTATTGAAAGATAGGTCCCTGCAAGGAATTAATGATACTCAGTATTTAACACAAACATTAAAGAAACAAACTTAGGTTCTTCCCAAGATAGTCAATATCAATTTGAGAAAAAGGTAGCATTGAAAAAGACATGAAAGCATACACCAAAGCGAGGCTTTCGAGTTTAGACAGAGAGTCAGGAATTGATCCGGTAAAGCTGTTGTTGTTGAGGCGCCTGTCTTGCACAAAGAAGAACAAATACACGAGGCAATCCGAAATCAATGTAAATATCCAATTTCAAATCTTCAGCTAGTCAAGATAGGCAAAGTCCCTAAAACTCACAGGTAATTTAAATTTTTCAGGTCCCCAAGAGAACTGGGAAGTCCACCATTAAATTTATTGTTGGAGAGATCGAGTGTTTGAAGCTTCTGTAACTTCCCAATAGCAGCAGGGATAGGTCCAGTAATGTCATTGTTTTGCAGCAACCTACAGAGGCATGTGAAACCCTTAATCAGAACATCATGGCTACTGCATTAGACATCAAAGGATGACACATTTAAGACCGGAATTTATTTATCTTCAAGTACATTATTTTGCTTGAGAAGAATATTCACATACGACTGTTAGGGATTAAGCCCTAATCCTGATCCAGAGAGCAATAATGAGCTAAACAAAAGACAGAAGAAGCACACTCATAATGGTTCACCCTCAATGTGAGAGCTACCAGTCGAGGAGAGAAGTGAAAGTCTATAAAGCTCCACATAGTCCAACAATAATGCAATAAAGGGGAATTGGCAAAGTATATATTTAAAGCTAAACAAAAATGACATTAGAAAACTTACACAGAGTGCAAGTTAGTGAGGTTCCCAACTCCGTCCGATAATTTTCCCGACAAACTCAAACTAGGTAATCCTCTAATAACAAGGAAAACCAACAAATAAAAAAAATGAGTACAATGAGCAAAGTTTTATGAAGAGTTATAACAATTAATCCTCCAACAGTAAAATAAAAGTGTAGGCCAACTTACAGAGCAGAAACATATCCATCTGGGGAACAAGTAACCATCCTCCAACTACAAGGATCTACAGAATTAGCATCCCAATTTTCCAGAACTTCATATGGATCATGTAAATCACTCTTTATAGCCATCAAAGCTACAACTATATAAAATTAAAGGAAAAGAATTCAACAGTCAAAATTAGAGATACATATCATCCAAAAAAAATACACGTCTTGAGGCCAAAGTGTTTCTAACTCCTAAACTCCATACACAAAAGGATGGAAAATGGATACTTGACCAATTCTACTCTAATCAAATTTTAAAAATAATAAATAATAGAAAAAAAAATGTTTGTGGAGGCACTGAACTATAATATGATTTAAAAAAATAAAAATAAAAATACACTATTTCAAGTAAGAACTTTACCTTCATAATTAATGCCAGAAGGAGATAGTGTTGAATAAGAACCATCTATCAATGTCAAAATTATTAATCCTACTTTCCACAGCAGAGATTTGTTACTTTCCATACTCATATAATACTCACTCCAATTTAACTTTGCAAAATCTTGGCTTTCTTCATATAATAAGCCATTCTAACATAAGTTAACTGCCTCCACATTTTCTGATTACCCTATAAAGCATTTTCTCCCAAAGAAGCTCAAAATTGCAGTTTTGAGCTCAAAGAATTCGCAAACCTCAGACAATGACAGAGCCAAGAAGATAAAGTTGCAGTCTTGAACAATTATACAAAGCCCTCACTAAATGGACACCATTTTTGTACAGGAGAAAATACAAGAAAATGAAGAGAAATTTCTTGAGAAAAGAAAAACAGAAATTGGGCCTGAAATTCTTAAAGAGTCTTGAGATCTGGGAATGGTAGTATGGGTATTCTATGTTGTTGTAGACTGATCCCCACAAATTTTTATTTGACTGTATGCAAATGATTTTCAGCTTCTTCACACAACATCCGTTCAAGATTAGTTTCAAAATCTCTATCCAATAGTAATACAAGAATAATAATGCTACGTGTACACTCACTCCTGGCCTTTCCCTTACCCTGTTCCACGTGACAAGATACCTTCTTGATTTTCAACTTATTCATCACGTTACTCCACAAATTTTCTGCACATGAACAAGGATGTCATCCTTATTATCAACAGGGATGTACATGTGGCTTAATCCACACAAGAATGTTACTACTGTGCTATTTACCAGAAAAATACAAACTGCGAAAAGTCCAAACATAAGGCCAGACTGTCAGAGATACTGATGCGGACACTGTGAATAAATAAAATAAATAATTTGAATAATTTGATATAAAAGTTTTTTGTGTCGAAAATTTATGCGACTGACTCTGGAGAGTCGGAGACACTCTTAAACGTGCAAATCTTCAGATATTGTTGAACAAAAAGGAAATTAAACATGTTTTGCTCCAATTTTTTAATTTTTTTTTTTCAAACTCTTTTTAGCCCTTTGAGCCTCATTTTTCATTAAAAATGATTTTGTAATAATGATTTAGCTAGAAAAAAAAAGGGGGGGGGGGGTTTGTGTAAATTATTTTATTAAGAGAATATATATAGTTGAAAATGAATTTGAGATTTTATATACTAATTAATAAATAAATTATCACTTTTCTCTACTTTTTATTACACAAAAAAAAATTACTTTTTTACAGGAAAAAAAATTCAAATTTGGGCTAAAGGCTATTTCTTCAGTGATTTGGACTGAAGGGATACGTGGAATTAAGCCTTTGTTTGATTCTATTATTTATAAAATATATTTTTTTCTATTTTTTTCTATTATACATTCTTTTAATAGCATAATGTTACACCATAATTCAAAAAAAAAATTCTTATTTTTTAATTACATACTCTCTATCAATTCACCAATCCAAAATTTATTCTAGAATAAAATTGGTGCCTCAAACAGGCACTGATTCAGATAGAACAATGGTATGGCAAAAATTTTGCAGATACGTTATTGGCAGGTCACGTGCTTGGCTTGTCCTAGTCACTGTTGGCTTTTCAACTTTTTGAATTTTATCTTGCAGTTTTACAATGATTTTGTTGTCTTATGATTAGGCAGATGGGGCCCAACATGCTATAATGCGCCTTTTTCTATACCAAAATCTGAATTAGGTCCTTCAACTTTTAATTTGTTATAATTGAGTTATTAAACTTCAATTCAAATAGCAAAGACATTTTGAAGATGTGTTATGGGGTAGTGAATTTTTTAAGAATATGTGGTTAAAAGTAGAAAAAATGTTGAATTTACGTGCAAAATATTTTATTACGAGAATGTGTTGTTAAAAATGAGTTTGAAAAAAGAATGAATTTTTAGATAATGATAATCAAACGGGAGTTAAATTTATGAGGAAATTACGAGAAATGTCCACTTTCAGATGGTCATTTGTAAAAATGTCCAAAATGTGTTCAATGTCCATTTTGCAATATTTTATACCAAAATACCTTTGTTAATAATTTATAATTCCACAATAAAAACAAAAATATGCATACAATTAAATATTTTGTAGACCAATAAAATTTTTGACACATAATTCACTCTACTTATTCAAAAGTACACATCAAATCAAAATAAATACTATATTTCTCATTGACACAAGTATAAAATATCGAGAGCTATATTTCAAATGTCAAAAATTTTATGAAATGTAGAAAACTCTTATGTTTAGAATGAAATCTCCTTATAAATAAATGGAGTATCAAAATAAATATAATTCAAATATCGATAATAACTTTTAAAATATTGATAACGTCATTTTAACGTAACTTCTCATGGAAGTTATTTCTTCTTTTCAAAATTCGTGACAAATTAAAAAAGAATTCTTTATTTTTCATTAAGGATATAATAGATAATTTAATACTAAATTTGATCTTTTTTTTTTTTCAAAAGTTATCAAAATTAGACTTTTTTAATTGACAAGCATGGAATTAGCCATTTTTGTAAATTCCCCTAAATTTATTTATTAAGATCTTGTTTGTCACTCATTATTGTGTTGAAAATTGAGTAATGAATATTTTTTTGAAAAATGTGTGGTTGAAATTTAAAATAAATTTATTAATTTATGTGTAGAATATTTTATTGGATGAATGTATAATGTAAAATCTTATTGTAACAATAATATTTGAAAAAATAATAGTCAAACATGAGCTAACTCATGGTTGTGACAGTGATGACAACTCACCAAAATTTCACATCATGAAAGTGACATGATGAGGTGCTAGGGTTGGGACTAAAGAGATGATGAATATGAATTTTTTTTTTCTCTTATTTTTTTATTTTTTATTTATCAAACTTGAGGATAATTTTGTATTTTGCACGATTCATTTTAGCATTCATCTTGAACATGATTTTTTTGTTAAAGAACAACGCACGAAAAAAAAAAAGGGGGAAACGATTTAGACAACGCTGTAAAGAAAGGAAGATTGAAGACCGAAGATTAGTCGATCCAAGGAGATATTGAATATGGCTTTTTAATTTTTAATTTTTTACTTTGGTTGCTTTTTCTATTTTCTTTATCAAGGGAGAGTGAAATTCATATTTGTACTGAATTTAACAATCATTTTGAATAGAACTATGTACCACATGCATCAAGAAATGATATGTTAGAGACAACATTGTTAAAAAATAAAGACCGAAAATACAGAAGTACAAATACATATTAAAGACGATTGTCAATGTTATTATTTTCATGTTTGGTGGGGATTAAAATTATTTTTTTAGTATAATTTGATAAGCATTGATAAAATATATAATTAAAAAGTTATGAATTTTACAAAATATGTGGTAAAAATTAATTATTAAGTTCAATTTAAATTTAAATTTTTATTTTTATTCTTACGAAACATAGCTATATACAGTAATGCTAAGACAAGATGGTGTGGTGATTAGGTAAATAGTAGAGGGGTAAACTAAACGGGAAATAGCTATATACTGGCGAGGTTGCTTTTGTTCATTTACAATATTCTTTTCTAGAACACCGTGACTAGAGGTGGTAAACGAGCCGAGCGGCCGAGCCACGAGCCGTTTTTGACGAGCCCGAGCCCGAGCCGAGCAGGCTGGCTCGTTTTTTACGAGCGGCTCGTCAAAATTTTTTTTTTTTTTTTAAAGGTCTGTATAGTTAAAAAAAAAAAAAAAATTTGACGAGCTCACGAGCCGAGCTCAGCCCACGAGTAACAAGCCGAGCCGAAGCTCGGCTCGTTTCAAACGAGCCCGAGCTAGGCTCGTGCTTATATGGGTCGAGTCAGCTCGACTCGGCCCATTGACATCCCTAACCGTGACTGTGGGTCCTATGTGTTTAGTCGTGATAGAGGGAAAATCTCTAAAATGCCCTAGTGCCCTTATACAGCATCATGACAAAAAAAAAATTAGAATTTTACTTTGTATATCAAAATTGTACATAAGGATGACATAAGATGATGTGAAATGAAAAGTTGATTTTATTTTAATCTGACAAATGATAGCGTCGTGTAACATTACGTAACACCTAATGTACATTAGCAAGATCCAAAATTTTATGCTAAAAAACCAATTATTTGCAATTATAAATAATTGTTTCTAATGGGAATTTATGCTAATATAATTGCTCATAATACGTAAAATAATTATCCATCTGCGTTTAAACTTGTAGGTATAGATAGATAGATTGTTATCTCTTATTATAAATTTGGAGGTTTGAATCTTAGAATCAAGTGAAGTTTAGTGAGTTATGCTAATATGAGAACCAAACTAGATGAGCCGATTTGACAAAAGGTTGGTTCAAGAATCGTTTCGGCTACAAAGAAAAAATTGATAACAAGAAAACTAAATGAAATTGTAGCGAGATTGACCTCCGTGTTCTCCTTGACGAGTAGCTACTCCGATTAGCAAATACTACCTGCAAAATGAGGTCCGACCTTTTTCCCTCGTTGTACCTCCGACGTGAGAATCAATGGTAAGAAAGTATAATTGGAGTTCAAATAGTTCGGGTTTCAAGATAAGCATACATTTCTCATCTTAGGAGTATTTATAGGCACCTGATGCAACGCACTGGTTCAGCAGTTCTGATGGGATGAGCTGCACTCCTCAAGCGATTGGTTGTGCCTACGTTTGCAGTTGAACGGTTCTCGTCCAGCTCATTATCATTTGTATAGTTAAGTGCAGTGTTGGCGTCATGGTTGTAGACGACCTATGTAAACGTAGAGGGCCTCATGGGGGTAAACGGCCTCATGATAGTAGGCGGCATCGTAGTGGTAGACGGCCTATGTAAACGTAGAGGGCTTCATGGTGGTAGGTGGCCTCATGGTAGTAGAAGGTCAATGTGAACGTAAAGAGCCTCATGGTGGTAGGCGACCTCATGGGGGTCGACGGTCTATGTGAACATAGAGGACCTCATGGTGGTAAGCGGCCTATGTGAACGTAGAGGACCTCATGGTGGTAGGCGGCCTCATGGGGGTCAACGGCATATGTGAACATAGAGTGCCTTATAGTGGTAGGGTAGACGGTCTATCATGTGGTGCTTTACATGAAGTGCATATCAAGTAGTTCTCACAGTATTGGCCATCGTGGATAATTATTAATGACATTCTGTATCACTAGTCCATCTATCCCTTGTCGATGTTTATCGACAAGGAGTAGCCTCTTCACTTCTTCCATGTTGGTTAAATTTTTTTATTTATTTATTATGTATAAAACTTTAATATCTTCTTCATCCGACGAGAGTGGTGGTGAGGGGGTGTGTAAATCAGTCGACCCATCATCGGATGGGTCGGTCGAGGACTTCGTCGACCGGTGAGCACTGTCGACAGTCGGCCGTCCATGATCAATCGAGATGTTCAGATTTTTTTTAATGATTCCCATAGTCCATTTCATTCGACCAAGATTCATGCTTTCCAACCAAATTCTCCCAAAAGACACCTTGGTTCGACTAAGTCCTTAAACCAAAATATAAAGATAGAGTGAGATGCCGTAGGCGAGGAATTGATTCTTGAGATTCCAAAATGTTATAGCTTTTATAATTCCCCATCCAAATTGGAAAAGTGACTTAGAAAATATGAGCATGTAGATCATTATGAGTATAGAGCCCCTAGCCACAAAGAAAGGCTTCCCGGGTCCTACCCCCGTGAGGTCGCCGTATATAAAGATTTTATGGACGATGGATTTCGATTCCCCATCCATCTTTTCTTCGTCTTATTGTTTAATGAGTTCCACCTCACTACTAGCCAAATTAATCTCAACGCGTGGAGGAAAGCACTACACTTCTTATACGTTTGCCTTACCAAGAAAATTCCACTCTCAATGGACCTCTTCAAGTGCATCTTCGAGATGCATGACTAGCCCAATGCAACACCTTCGTCTACTTTACCACTAGGGTCTCGCTAAGTTTAGGAATTTCAACAACGGGTGGAAACCCCGATTCTTCTTTGTTCGACCCGATGAGGGTAGATTTTCTATCATCCTTCTTTGTTTGTGTTTATCTATTCTTTATTGCTCATCACTATATGTCAAACAATCTTGGGTTGTTGAATGCAGGGTCCAATGGTTTTGAATTTTAACCATTTTTGGTTTTGAAAACTCTCTACCAATCCCTAGAACGATTTTGAGCTAGCCAATTTGTTGGCTTTGTTACTCACCGCTATGTACTGAGGGATGTTGAATGCAGGGTCTGGTGATTTTGAGTTTTAACCATTTTAGGTTTTGAGAACCCGCCAACAGTATATAGAGCGATTTTGAGCTAGCTAATTTATTGACTTTGTTGCTCAGCGCTATGTGTTGAGCAATGTTGAGTGCAGGGTCTGATGATTTTGAACTTTCACCATTTTAGGTTTTGAGAACTCACCACCAGCCCATATAGCGATTTCGAGCTAGCCAATTTCTTGGCTTTGTTGCTTACAACTAAGTGTCGAGCGATGTTGAATGCAAGGTCTGGTGATCACCACCAGCCCATAGAGCGATTTCGAGCTAGCTAATTTCTTGACTTTGTTGGTCACAGCTATGTGTCGTGCAATGTTGATGCAGAGTTTGGTGATTTTGAGTTTTAACCATTTTAGGTTTTAAGAACTCGCTACCAGCCCATAGAGCGATTTCGAGCTAGCCAATTTCTTGGTCTTGTTGCTCATCGCTAAGTGTTGGGCGATGTTGAATGCAATGTTTGGTGATTTTTAGTTTTAACCATTTTAAGTTTTGAGAACTCACCACCAGCCTATAGAGCGATTTCAAGTTAGCCAATTTCTTGGCTTTGTTGGTCACCGCTATGTGTCGAGCGATGTTGAATGCAGGGTCTGATGATTTTGAGCTTTAATCATTTTAGATTTTGAGAACTCAACACCAACCCTTAGAGCGATTTCGAGCTAGCCAATTTTTTGGTTTTGTTGCTCATCGCTAAGTGTCGAGTGATCTTCGAGGCAATAAGAAAGGTTTGTAGTCTTCTTTTCAATCAAACACAAATCAAGATATTGTAATAGTATTTAATTTGCCAAGATTTGGGAACTTAGTAGGCATACTAGGACGTCCCAGCTTGCCGGCCCTTCCTTAGCGCTCTTATCATCTACCGCCATCCAGGCTTCTCATTAAATAATTTCAATCAAGCGTGCCTGTAGCAGGCATTACATCACAAACATCCTAACTACTATATTTACAAGAAATCCTTACATCAAAAAAGAAAAAGGAAACCTCATAACAACTATAATTATAAGAAAGCATTATGCGACTCGAAATCCCTACACGTTGGTCTACTGATAATACTTCTTGAGATACTCAGTGTTCCACTGCCTGCCTGGTGGTTTTACTTTCAAGTCCTTTAGGCTGTAAGCTCCCTTTCCAAGGTTTCGGATCACCTCATACGATCCTTCCCGATTTGGCCTATCGCTAAATTCACGTCCTCCTGCTACCAAATTTTTTTTCGTAGTATCGAGGGGCTCAATTTGCCCCCTTGGAGGCTCAATGTCCAATGTTATAACTGGTGGAGATCCCTCCGTCCGTATACTGTCAACATAACACTTCATCGAAGACTGTTGATCATCCCTCACGCACCTCACACCACGACTGGTTGGGAACTTCATCGCTTGGTGATAAGTGAAGGGAATAGCCCCTACAGCATTCAGCAGGGGTCGAACATAGATTGCATTATACGCCATGGGAATTTTAACAACCAAAAAGTTCATTAAGATCACTATTTTTTTACAGGATAAGTACCAAATGTCATCGATAGTTCCACAACTCCCTCCGGTATCACAGTAGCCCTTCTGAATCCTTGGAGGTGGTGGATACCGCTTTCACCTTTTCCAACGAAATTTTTAATCCTACAAATACTTCCCGGTGAGAACGTTCGCAGCGCTACTGCCATCAACCAACACTCTCTTGACATCATAGTCCGCTATGTCGCCGACTATTAGCAAGGCATCATCATGAAGGGTTACCACGCCTATTAAATCTTCCTCACCAAAAGTGATGTTTTGGATGAACTTGACCTTTTTCTGAATGGAGCAGAAGCCGATTGTGCATGCATAGCTCTTTCTAGCCGAATTGGAGTCCTCTCGGCTACGATCCCTCCAATAATCACATTTATAACACCGGCCCTAGGCGGTGGTCGGTCATCAACCTTCTACTTGCCTCGATCATTCATCGTGGTTAGTAAAAAAATCCTATTTCAAGAGGCGATTGATCTCCTCCTTCAAATGGATGCATTTTTCCGTGTCGTGCCCATGAGCTTTATGGAAATGGCAATACTTGCTCTTGTCTCTTTTACGGCAGACGCCGCCATCGATCTCAGCCAATCTAGCTCTTTCATGTTCGAATTTCCATAAATATCTTGGCCCGTGGGGTATTTAAAGGGGTGAAGGCTTTGACCACCTCTCGCCTCTACCTAACCAATCAATCCTGAGTGTACCACATGTTTATGTGCTCATTTCTCGGCTTGCCTTTATCAACGGATTTTCGCTCATCACTTGTCTTTCGCTTGTGACTTTCTGCCTTCCATCTGTCTCTAACATTTTTCATGACCTTCTCCGCTTCTTCTGCATTAACATACTTATCACCCTTTGTCAGCAAGTCATGCATCGATTCTGGGGGGGTTTTTGGAGAGTGACATTTTAAAGGCCCGGTTCCGCGTTCCATTCATTAACGTTGTTACCACTACAAACATTTAAAGGTCCCTTATACCAAATGTCGCCCGGCTGAACCTAGCCAAGTGCTCCTGCAAAGACTCATATTTCTCTTGCACAACATGCATCAATCAAATGGCCATCTTCCGCTTCCTTTTGCTACTCATGAAGTATGGCCCAAAACTCCTGGAAAGCTCATCAAAAGTCTTTATAGACCTGGGTGCCAAGGTGACCACCCAGTCTCTAGCGCCTCTCTTGAGTGTCGGGAAGAAATGACCGGCACATCACTACGTCTGGGACTACATAGAGCCTCATTAAATCAACGAAGGTCCGCAAGTGGTCAAGCGGATCTGTAACTCCATCATATGCTTCTATCATTGGCTGCTTGAAGCCTTTCTGTAAAGGAACAGTCATAATTTCAGGTGCAAAAAGATCTTCCTCCAAAATCATTTGCCTGTTTCTGTCCTTCCTCTTGGTTAATGCATCGTCTATCTTCTGGGTCATCATCTCCTCTATCTTCCTTTCTAAGTCTGTCGTGGGTTGGGGAATCTGTGAAAGCTCATGGTAGTAGGCGGCCTTATAGTGGTAGACGACCTATGTGACGTATAGGGCCTCATGGTGGTAGACAGCCTATGTGAACGTAGAGGGCTTCATGGTGGTAGGCGGTCGCATGGGAGTCGACGACTTCATGGTGGTAGGCGGCCTCGTAGTGATAAACGGCCTATGTGAACGTAGAGGGTATCATGGTGGTAAGCGGCCTCATGTTGGTCGACAGCCTCATAGTGGTAGACGACTTATGTAAACGTAGAGGGCCTCATTGTGGTAGACGACCTATGTGAACGTAGATGACCTCATGGTGGTAGGCGACATCATGGGAGTTGACGACATATGTGAACGTAGAGTGCCTCATAGTGGTGGACAACATGTAGGAGTAGACGGCTTATCATGTGGTGCTTTACGTGGAGTGCATATCAAGTAGTTCTCACTTCATTAGCCATCGTGAATAATTATTAATGCTATCTTATAACACTAAAAAATCAATTTCTTTTGGTTCTTCAATGTGATATAACTTTTTTTTTTTACTACTAGCTTGACGATTTGACTTTTGATTATTGTAATAATTGTAGAACTATCTAATGCAATCAATCTCTTATATTCGAAATTGAGAACTTTTATAGGTGGAGGACATTTAGGACAAATCAGCCAATCTTTGAACAACTATAAAGAAACAAGTCCCATAATTATTTTATATTAAAGCCTCAATGTGCTCAATTATGAACACACAAACCCAAGGGTATTTTTGTCGCATTGGAAAAGCTGAATATTCTCTAGCACACTTACTCATAACTGATTTAATTCTTGATTTAAATATTTATTATATTCATTTTTAATTCTATTAAAACAGAAATTCCAATTGCTATCCTGGAGGCTAATCTCATATTCAAAAGGTATTTTCTTTGCATTGGAATGTGTAGAGTAAGTAAATGAAAAATATCATTTGAGCCCCTAAACCTTTCATATTATCAAAAGCTCTACTATATGGGCAAATTGGAGTTTTTTTTTTTTTTTGACATATATTTTTCAATAAAGATTTGACAGGTGGACAATGTTCATTATCGGCCAAATAAAGTATTCGGGTTGAAGCTCCAAGCAATTTATAAATTGTCTCACCTAAAAAGCTTAAACAGTTTAAGATTAACTGTGTATTCATTTAAATTTTGTATTCGACATCTCATCTCATGTACAAATTGAATTCATTTTCGACCGAAATTGGAATTCAAGTCCGTCCATCTCCAAATGAAGCACCAAATCATGGGCCCCACTCAGGTTGAAAAGAAATATTTGTTCTCATTATACATGTCAAGTCTTGAATGGAGCATGCAATGTACAAACTTGGCATGATATGATATGTCCTTTTCGAAACTTTATCTGCCATAAAGAAATAAAGAGAGTGAAAAGCACATGTATTCTTTCAATTATGGCCATGTAAAATGTTTCATGTTTAACTATTGAAAGGGGGGAAAAGGATGAAATTCCCACCAAACCAAAAAAGGTTCAAATTCTCCACTATGAGATCATTTTCAATGATGCTCTAAAATAGATTTAAATTATGCTTTAGATATTCAAGGTGATCGAAAACTTTTTTAATAGAGAAATGCAAAGAAAATATAGGAGGCAAAAAGCTACTAACCCAGTTGCACTCAATTTTTAAATTTTTTTTTATTGGAGCAGAATTTGAATTGATCGATCGAAATGTAAACGAGGATGTAAAAGTGATTTTGAATATATCAATTTACACTTAATTTTATACCACTATTTGGAGATGCTTTGACAAGGTAAAACCAAATTTTTAGTTAATTTTATTAAAAATAAATGAAATGTGAGATTAAGAAATTGATAAAAATTCTGGGTAACATAAAATGTAATTGGAAATAAATTTTGAAAAATTGAAGCCTAACATAGGCTTAATAAGCCAAAAGATTTTTCTCGCCAAAACAAAAATGTCAACATTAAGACTGAGCCATATGTTTGTAGATCAACTGGCAACAAGTTGAGTGGAAGTAATTTTTTAATAATCATTTTTTAATCGCACCTTCGAAAAAAATTATTTTCACATTTTTATTATTTGTTAAATATACATTTTCTAAAAGAATCACTTTTCAAATAATCCCTCACACAAACTTACTCTCTAGTTTTTATGGAGCAATTACAAATAATTATAGATATTAAGAAGGATTCGAAATGATTTGCTAGGGTCCATGAACTTGACACGAGGAATTTCACTTGGGCTAGTGGGCCCCCTAATACTGTTGTGGGGGTGAAATACAAGGAAATTGCCAATTGACCCGGTCAATTTCTATAGTGGTCTTTGACCATTAAAATAAAAAAAGTTAAAAAGCATGAAATGTTAAGTTAAATATCAAAATTCAAAAATATCCTCATCTTTTACCAACAATTTAAGAGAGGAGAAAAAACAAATTTCAAATTACTCACACATTCCATAGTCGAAATCTAGTCAAAAATCATCATCACGGTCAACCCAACGCCACCTCACCGACCATTATTTCAACAAAATTAGTTTTTTTTTTTTTTTTTGGAGATTATGAAATTGATTTTTTATTTATTTTATTTTAAATTGTTAATATAATATTTATTTTTCATTATTTAGGTATATTATTGGATGTAGTAGAGATTTATGTTTATATATTACAATTTGAAACATTAGTCTCACTGATAATAGTGATTTCTCGCCATTTTCGAAAAAGAAAACAATTTGGGCCTAAGCCCAGCCGACTTTTTTT
>CAIGRB010069533.1:4456-32964 GCA_903798255.1 Fraxinus quadrangulata
CCCCCACCCCATCTACTCCAAACCCTAAAATCAATTAACCAATTACCTCTCCACTCTCAATTCCTCCTCCCGTCTCTCTGCTCTATGCCATCGCCGCCGGCTGTTCTTCCTCTCCTATCCACCCTCTCGTCTTCACTTTTACCCGCCTATTTCCCTAGGGTTTCGAAGATCCAATCGGCTCATTCTCCGTCGCCTATACCTATATCTCTCCGCGACGCTGCTCCATCTTCTCCCCTCTTCTTCTTGGACTCTGGCGCCGGCATCTATTGATATTAATGGTGGTGTGTCGCAGCCCGTTTAACGTCGGTGACACACCGCCATTAGAAGCAGCGCGCGATGCTTCTGTAATTACTAGCACCAGCGTTGAACACTGCTGCAAATTTCACCGGCGGCAAGCACTGCTGCTATTGACCACAACGACAGTCGCTACAATCGGCAATGAGCGTCTTCGTCGCTGTAAAATCAAAGGTAGCACGTTGCTATCGCAATCCGACAAGCACTGGCCAGATTTGTTGTGGTGGTTGGGGTGGTGAGTTGGAGCTCAGAAACGGTTGTGTTGGTGTTGGTGGCATCGTCATCGCTGCCATCTCGGTGATTGTGAAGTAGTGGTGATTTTTTGTGGTGGATGCGGTTGTGGGGGTGGTGATAGTGGTGGTCGGAGGGTGTGATGTTTGATATGTTGATATTGCTATTGGGCGACGACGCTGGTGCTGCTGCTAGTGGAGGCAGTGGCGAAGTGATCACAAATGATTATGTTGTTTGTGACCACTAATTTGGTTGGTTGGCGACCAATAAACGATATGTGACCAATGAATTAGATAAAATGTGACCATTACATGATGTGTGACCTAAAAATTATTAATTTGTGACCAATAATTTGATAAATTGTGATCTAAATATAATTTATATTCAATGAATGTGATGTTTGTGACCATAAATAAGTATTGTGACTTATAAATTTTGTGATCTGTGACTGATGAACAAATTGTGATTTTTAAATTTTTAAGTTGTGATAGATAAACAAATTGTGATCTACGAAAATTTTGAATTGTGACCTAAATTTTTTTGCCGGAGTTGGAACACTAATCAGAATCGGAGCAGTCGCCAGAAGAAAGTAGCGGTGGAACGGTCATCAGACTCTGGCGCCGGAATCGGAACAGTCGTCGGAACGATCGCCAGAGACGAGTTGTGAACGGAACGGTAGCCGGAATAGTCCCCGAAGCGGTAGGGGTGGTGGAGGTGAGGTGTGGTAATTATATTATATTAGAATTAAATATTTAATAATAAATTGATTTAATAATTCATTATTTCATAAATAAAAAATTAAAAAATCTGATTTGTGAAATTTGAAACTTGTTTTTGTGTTTTTGAAATGGTGTAAAGTAAATACCTTAAAAATGTATTGTTTCCTTAAATTTTGCCCACAGTGGACTATATTTGTGGCTTTGCCCTTGCCAATAAGTGAATGTTTATAGTCCGAAGCTATACTTTTTGCAATGATTGGATCACGGTGGCTTGAAGGGGGGGCGTCTGCATTCAAATACCAAATTTGCACACTTTTTTCTTAGCTTTCCAAATATTAAAGTTTTCCTTTCCATTATTTAGTGCTCCAAATAGTCCACATATTTTCCTTTTGTATTTGCAACTTTCTGATCAATCATATCCTCAACATCAATCTTTAGAATTTCTCGAAAGTCAAATGGTTGCTCGGATATAGTGTACACAATGAATGTTGCTTGTCATCCTCCACCTTCAATATTAGTTCACTTTTGTAAATGTCAATTGAAGCTCAACTTGTCCCTAGGAATGGTTGATCCAAGATCACTGGCATATCACGATCTTCCTTTATATCCAATACGATAAAATCTCCCAAAAATATGAATTTGTCTACTTTCATAAGCACGTCCTCAACCATGCCTAGTGGATGCATGATGGATCTATTAACAAGCTATAGGGATACTATAGTTGCTTTTACTCCTCCTAAACCAAGTTTCCTATAAACACAAAGAGACATCAAATTAACACTTCCACTTGAATTACATGAATCATTAAAGTATAAAATTCTTTAATAAAACAAGGTAATTTGAAACTCCCTACATTTTTTAATTTTGGAGATAATTTATTGAGCAAAACAACAATGCACTTTTCATTGATGCAAATGTCTCATGTTCTTTAAACCTTATTTTCTTGGATAGCATCTCCTTCAAGAATTTGGCGTAGCTCATAATTTGTATATAACATTAATGAATAGGATTTTGATGCGTAACATTTTTTTTTTTACACGAATTGGTTGTTGAGCTTGTGCTTCTGCAACCTTTGAGAGAAAGGAATAGGAGGTACATAAGTTTTAATCGAGCTTGGTACCCTGGCTTCAGGCAAATGTATCCATTTGAACAAGATCCTTAGCTAGTTCAAATTCTTCTTCAACTATGTTTTCCATCAACGATTGTTCAACTTTCTTTATTAGCCTCTTCACATAGATTTCTAACAATTGTACCCCGCTCTTATTAGTTATGGCGTGAATCATTTTCTATTTTGAGTATTTTTGAAGCTTTCTAGGGAAACGAATTCGAGGTACGTATGCTTTAATTGGAACAAATGCTTTTTTTTCATTGTGGATTTTCGGAAGTATCTTTCTCGAATGGTACCGTAAATCTGGCACATGTCTCGTAATAGCTTTCTACATCAAGTTGCTGAAAAGTAGGGATTTTCAGCTTCATCTTTGCCAATTTAGCTGATGAAAAATACTTGGTAAATTTCTTGCCAAATAGTTCTTTGTTAGTGATACTAGCATGTGGCTCAAAATACCACCAATCCAATGTGATATCCCTCAACGTATATGGAAGTAATAGAAGCTTGATTACAACATATGTCCCCCTTGAAATTGGAAATTTTGAGTCTTTGACAATTTCATAGAAATCTTTCTATATTGATATTTGGATCTTCATGTGCCTTTCGGTGAAACCATAAAGTGTTGCTGAATAGATTGACAGGATCCGTCATCAATTGAAAGTCATTTCGCAAAATTCGGATAAACAATGATTAATCGAATAGTAGCTACTGTTGGAGTCAAGAACCGTGCCATCCACAAGTCTTCCTCATCAATTTCCACTTCGTCAAGTTGCTGCATTTGCATAGCCACTAATCGAGCGTGTTCATCCACCATTGTGATTTGTTATTTTTGTCGTTTTCGCATCTTTGGCTGAAAGTACTTTCAATCTCGGAGTCGAATGGCCCAAGTGTTTTACCTAATAGGATCCACATAGAGAAAAACACTTGCCTTTTGTTTTTATTAGCGGCATCCTGAGAATGTCCGGGGTCGAAACATGGCTTTTAAATTAAGTTTCGAATTGAATGAGACGGTATTTTGTAAATACGTAATTATCATGGGTGGAAAGAAAATGAATTATAGGAAATTAAATTGTCTAGAAATTGGTTTACTGAAAATTGTAATTAATTGTGTTTGATTGGTATAATTTTTCACCTGAAAAATGTTAAAAATTTAGTATCCATTTGACTTTGTTTTCATGAAAATTGTCCATTAAAGTGATAATTTTTTACCATTGGGTCCCGCATTTGTTCCCAAAAAAAAAAATCATACCGAATATCATTCGTTTAGCTTTATTTTACATGAAAATTATCAATAAAAATAATAATTTTTTTACCATTGTGTCTAGAATTTTTTCTAATTGTTAAAAAAAAATATATAATAAATAAATAAATAAATTTACTGGAAAGCCATTTCCCACCAAAATGGTGGGAGTTGCCTTTCCACAAAATCAAGGAAAATGATGTGTGTAAATCAAGGAAAATGATGTGTGTGACCCTAAACCAAGAAAATGAATTCTAAGAAAAAAAATCTCATCAAACAAGTCAAAAGGTGGAAAATTTCATTTTCCATGAAAAATCTAACTTATGAAACATGCCTTAAGATCTTATTGTTTCTTCAATAATTTCTGACCTTTAATGGACCTTTAGGTAGGATTCAAAACTAGATGAAGTTCTAACCATCTATTAGAGAACAAAGAATGAACGGATCTTATAGATTCCCAAAAAATTCTTTGATTTCTTCCAAAAGCAAATGAAACTTTTTTAACGTATATATATATAAAAAAGAAAAACGAATGAAACAAAAACTAGAAATAATATAAACTAAAAGTAAAAAAATAGTCCATGACATGAATGTGGTCAAAAACTTATTAAATGATTTATATCGGAATTGTACAATAATGTTAATAATTAATAAAGTCACCTAAGAGTTCGAATGATCATTTCCACGAAAACTATCCATCTAAATAGTTAAACCATTACCAACTTATAGTTGAACAAAAAAATAAAAATAAAAATTAAGAAAATAATCAATGTATGCAGATAGATATCCAAGTTATTAATTTATATGTGAAAATTGTTAGGATTAGCGATTTCACCATAATTATCCCCTCTAATTTTCTCTCAAATTTCATTCAAAATGTTATATTCGATCAAATTCACTAATTTAATTGATTTACCTCTCTCAAGTTCAAATTAATCCTATCTAGCATCAACTTACTACCTACATGAATCAAAATAATCCTCAATTATATGTATTATATCACCCTAGAATAAGCCTTAACTAATTGCATTATCTCACCTATGAATTCAATTCATGATCGCAACAACAATAAAATTATATCTCTACCTATTATCTAGTTATCATATTTTACCACACGATATAAAACTATAACTTCTCGACTCATCACAATTTCACAATTCAATAAAATAGTGGTCAATTATTTCTATGACAAGATAGTAAAATCAATAATCTTGAGAATTAAAATTAAAGACACACAACTATATTACATCGTTTATCCCAAAAATAAGATTAGTTACACATGACGGGAAAAGAAAAACACAATAAAGGAATTTAGTACATCACCGTTTTCGAGAGTTTTCTCCAGAGCATTCTAGAAACATTTTTGAGAGTTTTTCCGGGAACAAAATCGCTAGCAATTTAGAAGTTCCAGTGCATCCTTGTTTAAATGTTGTCTAACTCCTGAGCTTTGTCTAGGTCCACTAACGAGGAGGAAAACCAACAGCATATGCCACATGTACACCGACTGCCACGTCATTGCCACCTATGCACAATCTGCCACATAATCACATGTAAGAGAATGGAATGAAGTATGCAATGTCTACTGGATAACCTTCTTTTACTTTCTCAATAGCAAAGCCCTTTGTTTAGTTTCTTTTCCTTCCATGCGTTTGAATTGCTTTTATTGAGAGCACTACATGTCTTTTTTGTTACCATGATTTTCCACCGCCATAAGTGAGGTTTTTCTAAATAAAGCTCGAAGGTTCTGCCCAAAAAAAAAAAAACGAGAGAGTTTATTCTATTCATTTGCCAAATTTTCTGCCTTTGTTCCTCCTTCCAATACATTACCTAAGCAACATAAGTCGCCAATTCTTAGTAACAGATGCATTTTCATTCTCCTGATGATAACGATTGTACAAAAATAAGAGACAATGTACTTACCATATTTCCTGTACCTGCATCCAGGCAACTAGAAAACCGCAAAGACGGAGCCATATGATCATGCTGCCCATCATCTAATAGCCCACGAGTACCTAGGGATGGCAAAAAAGCTCGTCGGTTCGGACGGCTCGGGCCGGCCTATGTGGCTCGGCCGGCCCGTAAAAAAAATAAATTAATTAAAAAAAAAAGTTGGCTACCCACATAGACAGCAGGAGGCAGCTTGCTGCTGCCTGCGCAGGCAGTAATTTTTACTGACTGCGCAGGCAACAAAAGGAGAAAAAAAAATTCGAGCCGACCCGGCTCGGGCCAAAGCTCGGGCCGAGCCTTTTTTTTCTCGGCCGGACTTTGCTCGGCTCGACTCGACTCGACTCGTTGACATAGCTACGGGTATCAGTCCAGCAGTCCCAAACATCCTGTGCTGCAAAGAATCGGTTTAGCAAATTAATCTCCCGTGTTTGGTACGATGACTCTAAGAATAGTAAGAGTACCGTACAATACACTTAACCAATCAAGCCATAAAAAAGAAAGATCCCAGTGATCATCACACCAACCTGTAAGCATATATCCCTATTTATATGCATAAAACCTATTAGTCTGAAAGCATCATGGACCAATAATGGGGTTCTTTGAGAAATGAGTTAACCTCTGGATTTGAAATCAGAAGGGCTTAAAATTTTAATGATTAGTTTCAAGATACACTTGGGCCAGAAAAATCCATGCTCAAAATATTCCACAATTACTGTGCAAAAATAAAAGCGTCCAAGAGAGGATTAGCAGGCATCTTAATTACGCACCAATACCATCAGGACAAAATCTCCACAGCCAAACTCAATGGATTGTAAGCACACTGTATTAGAAAAATATGCATTAAATCAGATGGAAATAGTCAGAGGATACTTCAAATTACCAAACAGCTAAAAAAAAAAAAAATCTTTTAACTTTCTGTAGAGATGGAAATAAGAACTTCAACTGATTACCATAAGACATCGATGAAAATATGGCAAACATGTATTATTCAGCTTGTCAGCATAGGTTTAATAGTTATATAGTTGTTATTCACATACAACACGCAGCTATCAATATTTACAGAAATAATATGAATAATTGAAACTTTTATTCACTGTAAAAAAAAATAAATAAATAAATCCTCTTCCGGCGGATCCAGCACGGGCGGCCGCCGGGGCTCGTCGAGTGCTGGGTCCGCCACTGATCATGGACCAATAATGGGGTTCTTTGAGAAATGAGTTAACCTCTGGATTTGAAATCAGAAGGGCTTAAAATTTTAATGATTAGTTTCAAGATACACTTGGGCCAGAAAAATCCATGCTCAAAATATTCCACAATTACTGTGCAAAAATAAAAGCGTCCAAGAGAGGATTAGCAGGCATCTCAATTACGCACCAATACCATCAGTACAAAATCTCCACAGCCAAACTCAATGGATTGTAAGAACACTGTATTAGAAAAATATGCATTAAATCAGATGGAAATAGTCAGAGGATACTTTTCTGTAGAGATGGAAATAAGAACTGCAACTCATTACTATAACACATCGATGGAAAATATGGCAAACATGTATTATTCAGCTTGTCAGCATAGGTTTAATAGTTATATAGTTGTTATTCACATACAACACGCAGCCATCAATATTTACAGAAATAATATGTGAAGTTAGGGTTAACCACATCCTGGACAGAAAAAAAATATGGCTTCAAAACATAGTGAATGACTGCCTTCCGGACGTTGTCTTCAGAACTGTAATTAAGTGATTTCATCTGCAGAAAAGAATCAAAACAATTACGAAGCCGGAATTTTTCTAAAAGCAGAACATTTAAACATCTAATTTTCATTATTGAAAGGATACATAAGAGCAATATCAATTCTTGGCCTCTTTTCAACCTCCGTGTCCCCTGATACATAAGAGACGAGATATAAATCAGCTAAATTAAGGTACACAACCACCAAATGAATATTCATAAACCATGCGCAATATAAGGAACAGGAAGGGTTTTGTGTAAACTCTGACAATCAAACAATTGTAGTGACCAGAACATTTATACTTATCGACTAAAGATCTCCCAATAGATCAACAAGATCTTGTAAATCCTCACCCCAATCTGGCGTTTTTGCTACCAAATCTTCCACCTCTGCGACTAATGGTTCATCGTCTGCCAAGATTTCTTTGGCTTCATTACCAACAATGAGATCATCTTGTCTGAGCATTTCCTCCAACAAACTGTCATTCTCGGATGTACTGTCCTTCACAACATCGTTGCCGAGTGGAGCGGAAAACAACATCTCAATCTCTAATTGAATGTTCACAAACTCCTCTTGATCTTGACTAGTATAATTTGAAGATTGATCGGCATCCTGCAAATTCTCGACATTTGGACTCGCAGTGAGTCTCCTCTTTTGCCCAATTTCTAAGCACTCTTGCTTCAGCGCGTATTTATCCATATAATGCTGGACAAACCTCGGATTCCTGAATGCTTTAGCAATGAAACTCATCATTTGTTGTTGCTTCCCTTCTGTGCTGAAAATCCTTTCTTCCATTTCCATGATCTGCTCCCTTGAGTTATGATGTTGTTGCTTCAGTGACTCAATCTCCATCATCAACACATTTCTATCATGTTTCAGTCTTTCAACTTCTTCTTCTGCATCAGAATGTCCCAACTCAACACATGAACTTCCTCCTTGTGATGTCGAGCTTTGCATGACGTTTCGTTTCCTCTTGATCGTCTTCAAGAGATGCTTCTGTCCTCCCAAAAATCCCTCATTTGCAAATTCCCATCTATCCGGATCCACCTTTTTAAAACCCTGCATATTTCAATAATTAAGTAACCGTAAAAATCCAAATATTTAATAAATTTTAAACTAATTAAAATCATCAGAAACAGAGAGAAAAAAAGGAACATGTTTCTTCTGTAACATCTAACATACGAGAACCACCATGAACTGTCAAATGCAAGTGTAGGAGTGCATCAAAATTAACGAAGATTCACAAACAGTGTAGAATTATCACTAATTTTGAGATGGACGGGCTAATAGCTCGATATCAAGTAAATCAGGGGCAAATTTACCCAATGCTTGCAGCATAAAATTGTGGAATCTTACGTTTCAAACAGTATATAATATTTCTACAAGACTCAATTTAATGTAAAAACCATTACAGAAGAAGTCCCGCAAATTTTAATAACTCAATTCTGCTTCAAGAATTTAATTAAAATCCATAATTTAAGTAAATCTTATTAATAATCAAGAACGAGTTGGAATAAACCAGATTTCGATAGTTAACTTTTTTCCAACATCATCTTAAAAAAACACCATTTTCAACAAGAGAAAGCCCTAGTTAAAGAAACTACCGAATAAATTGAAAAAGTGGAACTAGAATTCAAAGTATACTATGAATTGAAGCCAAATAAATACCAAACTTTAGATGCGTTCTAAAGAAATCCTACTAAAAAATTCCACTACAATTGCAAAACTTGAAATCGAAACAGACCAATACATCAAGTTAAAAAATATGAAATTGTCATGGGTTATTGAAAATACTTACATATGTGTTGAGCTGGCGAACGAAGGTAGAGAAATTGCTGTGCTTGAAGTACTTAGGGAGGAGAATGGTGGAGAATTTGTGAGAATCCCACACAATAAAACTGTTCCTGCTTCTGCTCCATGAAATCACTGCATCTGTCGAAGAATCTTCCACCATTTCAAAAATCTTGATCAGAAATGGAGGTGGGCCCACCTCATGCAACCTCTCCATTGGCTGTGCAAACACTGTACTGGTAGCGGTGGCAGTGAATTCCACTTCCATCTTATCAGTCACGCCTCAACAAAACTTTCTGCAAGTATAGTAATTTTTAATTTTCTGAAAAGAATCAGATTTTCAGTGAGTGCGACTGAGAGTGAGGCGATTTATATAAGGAAGTGGAGTGGAAGTTCTAGAAAATTTGAGAAAAGAATAGGAAAGACGGTCTCTTTTTGTTTTATATTTTATTTGAAGTTTGGAAGTTTCCTTTTTTGTGCGACAGTTTGATGGCTTGCTAATTCTGGACAATCTAGAAAGTTAACTGGGCTTAGGATGTGAAAAGTCAATAATTCATTTAGCTCGTTATTTGTCAAAATAATTCAATCATGTAATCAAAATATTACATAAATTAATCAGAATTTATTTTGCAATTTATTGTCCAAATTAAAATCATTATTTTCAAATTTGACCAATCAAACAGACTCATTTATTCTCAAACTTATATTTTAATTTTGTAAATTCTTTAGGCTTAGACCTCGAGTTTTGAAATGGGCTGAAGCGTGGACAAGAAGTAACCAAAATTTCCAGACGATCAACTCAGGACTTGTAAATTAAAAGCAGAATTCTGACAGTTTTTTGACAATTTTTGACCCTTTTTGGTCAATTGGGACCCACCCGTAAGAGCGTTGGTCAAAAAATTCGCTGCAAATGGGTGTGCAATTGTAAAAAAAAAAATTGATGGAAATTTCCTCCAGATAATGCCTCAATTGATACGATGGAAATTAAGGAAATTCTTATGTTTTAACTATATATTTTAAAAATAGAGTATTAATTAAACTTATATTTTCATAAATGTCATAATTAATATTTAATATGTTTGTTAATACAAAATGAAAAAGATATTTAATATTTAACAATTTTTAAAGATAATCTTAAGCTAGTGAGAGAGAAAATCAAATCTTTTCAAATTCTTATCCTCCTCCATTAACCATTTCATTACTTCTCTCTCTACCGTCACATCCTTCTAGAAACTTCATTCTCTATCTTCTAGAAACTTCATTCAAGCTTCCACTGAGAAAATCGCAATCCATCTTCCAAAAACAATTCGTGAAATCTCCATTTTCAAGTATTCTATCTATCTACCCTACTTTCAACTCATAATTTAATTGAAGCAATCCACCGCTACAATTTTCGGTTTAGCAACATTCAACGAACATTTATTGAAGAAAATGGTGTTGACTTGAAGTGTGAATAGGAATATAGAAGAACCTCGAAAAGGAAAAATAAAGTGAAAAGGAAGAAAAAACATTAAGAATCTACACCCAAAAATATAAAGTCCAAATTCGGTTGGAAATCGTCGAAAAAGGTGAATCTCGATTATGTACTTCATTTTTTCAAATGCTTTCCAGTATGAAATATAGTGTATGTGTATGTTAAGCATGATTTTAATTAATTTTTTGTGACCTAAATATATTAAGTTCTGGTCTCATTTTTGTTTATATAAGACCAGAAAATTACATGTGTAATCTTGCGGTCGTAATTTATTTTTTATTTAAATGCTTTGCAATGTCAAATTTAGTGTATGGATATGTTGGGCATTGTGAATGGGTTTTTTGTGACCTGATTTTGGAGATTTGTGACCTAATTTTAATGAATTGTGATCTGATATTGATATTTTGTGACCTAATTGTGAGTATAATGTGATTCAATATCTATAAACTTTGATCTAATTTCTTACTGTGGTCTAATTTTAGTGTTTGTGAAATACTTCTTGTTACATGTAATTACGTGTGATTGCAAATAAAATTTGTTAACACAGCAAGACGATGCGTTTTCATCTAATTTTGTTTAGTGTTGATGTTTTGTGACTTTAAGTTTGATTTTGTGACCATATATTTCAATTTAAGATAGATGTAAGTCACATTTTATATGAAACTATGACAAATACTGGTATGCCTCAAGTTAGGTTGTAGGTCAATCATTTGTATTACCCTCATGTAATTCTGCATGTCACTATATAAGTGTGTGCATAGATCACACTTTATGAGTTACTTGATAGAGCATGTCACTGTCCCAGAAAATAAAAACTGACTTTATCACAAACAACGAAGAAAAACACATCTAATAGGTCACATTCATGCAGACATTTTATGAAATATAGAATCCAATTAAAAACTTATGACATGGCCACATACATACTCGTGATAAAAACTTATGAAATACAAATTCCTGTTAGTAGAATCCTTTTAACACGGCCTTGGTTTCAAACTATTACAGTTAACACAGACTTGGTCATAAATAGTCACAATTAATATGAATATGGTCACGAGCAGTGACAGTTAACACAATCCTGATCGCAAATAGTAATTGTTAACACATGCATATTCACAAACAACAAAGAATTGGAGTATACTTGATAGATATTGATGCACTTGAAATGAAATAGTGTTAAAGATGAGAAGGATGATAAAATGGTTTAAAAAAATTATATTTCTTTTCAAATCATGTACAAGAAATTCATTAAAGTAGAAATAGTGTGGCGTGTCCCAAAGTGGTTATGGTATGAAACTTAACCCCCATCATGTGTGTGTGTGTGTATATATATATATATACACAGAAAGGATATGACCACCCCTTTAGGATATTTATACCCATAAACTACTTAATCCACACCCATGTTCAAAGAAATATATATATTCAACTACTTAGTGGACGCCATAGGGCCACTCATAAATATCATCTTTGTAGCACCCCAAGAACAGAAATCTAGACTTAGAAATGCTCTCTTTGAATTACATTAAAAATGATAAATGCAGAAAAGTGATTAGATTTTTTTTTTTAACACAATAAACATTAATGTCTTTCATTTACGAAAAGAATTTATAGAAAACTCATTACTTAACAAAAACATGAAGCAATTAATATTTACATCATTTAAAAACAAAATCAATATTTAAATGTTTTAGTATCGAGTCTAACTCACTATAAATAGTCATCTCGAAACGTGTACCTCTCAATACTTGAAAATATGTGGAAGGGGACGACGACGTGGGATGAGCTAATGCCAAGGAAGCAAAACTCATCTTCATAATGCATAAATATGATATGCAATGGGTCATTTTATTTAGAATTCGTTTTATCTAATGCTAGTATTGCAAAGTGATTAACATTAAGCATTCAGCATTCAACATACAACATTAGTTGGGTGTGTCAGTTTTACATGCCTCATTTCCCTCTCATACCTTTCATGAAATTAACACACTTTTTTAAAAAATTGGGATATATATCGTTTTAAAAATATTTTTCTCCAACATTATCATTTAACAGTTTACAATTTATGTATGCTTGTGGATGCATCAACATGATTATATATAAGAGTATGACATGGTGAATAATCATGATATATGAGAGTAGAAATTTAACATAATATACATTTAGACTTATAACATTTATACATGTATAGGCAGTTAAGAAAGTTTACTCACTAAAAAGTTTACATGTAGCACATTTTTATGTCCAATGATAAGTGTATTTTATACACTTATTTGGACCTAAAAATATAGATATTTAATAGTTCTTTAGAGTAATTATAGTCCAATTTATTGTAATTTTCATTTACTAGGTAAAACTTGATGATTGGAAGTGGAATTGAAAGAAAAAAAGCAAAAAGGGTATATAAAAAAAGGTGAAATCCAAAACTCGAGGATCAAATTGTAAATATTCAATAGTTGATTTGGACCACAAAACAATAGTTGAAGATTTTTAGGAGTTAATTAGATACAATGAGAAGTCAAAAATGGATGAAATATGATCAAAGTATTATCACAAATCAATTTCCAATCGCACAAGCTATATTCCAAATTTTTAGTCAAAATTGATATCCATTTCAAGAAACTTTGTATCACTTTGAGTTAGCTTTCCAACACACTTTAAATCTACACAATAGGATATCGGAAAAAAACGTTATTATCAAAATACTGATTGTTGTGCAAAACAAAAACATGCGCGCTCGAAGATAACTTTCCTTATTCAATTGGAACATTTTTGAAAACCAATTTGGATATGATTTTTAACTAATTTAAGACTCGTACAAATACCTAACAGTAGAATACATTAGAGACACCTTTACTGCATCATTCATATACATATTACTTCCATAACTCCATCAATTCATATACCAAAGGAGAGGCAAATTCATAATATTGTGAAAGTCAATCAAGTTACAAGTGCAAGGACTAAATCAATTGAAGAATTCATTCGATTTTTAGGCAAATTATTGGAGAAACAATCGAAGATTCATCAAGATTTTATTGAAAAAAATTCAAGAACGTCAAGATTATTCTTCGTTATTCATCAAATTCATAATGCGGGTAATATTCTATAGAATTAATATATTTTCTTGCACTTTCCATATGCTAAGCTAAATTTACAATTGATAGGACGTAGATGAACCCTTGTTATGAAATATTTTAATATAAAATAAGCATTTTGACGTCTAAAATGTGTGAATTTATGGATGGTTGTTAACGAGTTTTTATGCATTTTTAATTGATTGATCACAAGTTGTCTTGAATGTGAATTTTATTGATTTCGAGAGAAATAATATAATAGGTAGCAGTTATAACAATCATTGTAAAGTCCGATAGGGGATAGGGATATATCGTTATACTTTGCATGATTTCTATAGATGTTCTAGCTTTTTAATGTGTGTTTTAATGAATGTGTCCTTCATAGAGATATAGGAAGGTCATGTGAAGAGATATATTTAATTGATATAGAGAGATGTATTTAATTAATTTAAGAACATTGATCAACATGAATAAGTACATATTGTCAAGATATCTAATTGTATTAAAAATGGATTAATAAGAGAGATTCAAAATCTTAGCATTTATCTCATATATTTGACAACTTTCATAATTAGCTTAGTTAGTATAATTAGATCATTTAGTATAAATACTCAAACTAATTTGGTTATTCAATAAATGTTGAAATTAATTAACACTAGATTAAGCACATGGTTCTCGTGGGTTCGACATTCTATTCACTATTTTATTACTTGTTCACAATCTCATTCACTTGCACCAAATCAAACAATCAAGTTTTTGGTACTGTTGTCGGGGACTATAGTATTTAATTAGATTTATTTAATTAATTATAACTTTAATTTGATATTATCGCATATTTAGTTAGTTTTATTAATTAGAAAAATATTAGAATGTTTTCTATTTTTCTTTTCAGGATCTTTTATGCAAAGTTCCAAATGCAGTGGTCTTGCTCAATTTGATTCGAAAATCAAACGATTCAGATTTAGGAGAAGAGAACGGTTAGAACCACACCAAAAATAGCAAGCAAAATCAATGGCACAAATTATACAAAATCAGGTGGTCATTGAATTGAATGTAAATGCAGCACATTCGATTGTAACTGCGGGTAATGAGAAAACGAGATTGATGGGGGAAGTACAAAGTTCCATCGGTTGTGGAAAATCAATCTAGCATTGTATGTCCGGTATTTGACAAGGCAAATTTCCACTTGAGAACGGATGTGATCAATATGTTCCCAAATGAACAACTATTTTTTTGGGGAGCTACTAAAAATTCCAATGCTTATATCTTAAGATTTTCTAGACATTTATACAACAATAGAATATTCAGCGATTTCAAGTGAAACAATCCGCCTGAGACTTTTCCTTTACACTTTGAGAGACTCTTCCTTTACATTCACTAGACTCTTCATTTACACTTTGAGAGACTCTTCCTTTACATTCACTAGTGTACTTTGGCCATCAAAAAAATCAAATGGGAAGAAAGTGTTGGAATCTGTGAAGTTGACTCACTGACAACGATCTCTACACAGTTGGCAGCATTAGCTCAGAAGATAGATTAGATGAATGCAGTTCAAGTAGCCAGACAAAAATATAAGCACTGTGGGGGAAACTATGAGAGTGGGGATTGTAATGTGGAAAGTCCTTTTGCTCTATCAGTTGGGGATGTAAATTACATGCAAAATTTCCAGAGGCAACAAAATAATCTCTACTCCAATTCATATAATTCAGGTTGTAAAAATCATCCCAATTTTTCTTGGAATAATCATCAGAGAACACCACAACAAAATGTACCACCTATTATTTAGCGGCCAAAAAAGAAGCCCACATGGGAAGAAGCGTTTAGCAAATTGGTAGTATCATCAACTAATGCAATGACCAGAATAGGAGAAGCATCAACTAAGTTCATGCAATAAACATAAAAGTTTTCAAGTTCAAGGGGCTGCTATACATAATTTGGAAAATCATATACGGCAAATAGCAAAAGCACTTTCACAAAGACAGTTAGGAACCCTACTAAGTGGCACTATGACAAATCCCAAACAACAGGTAAATGCAGTAAGATTTGTGGTGAACTAGCAAATTGAGGTAATTACTATGCGAATTGGGGTTTAACTTCCAGAAACTATACTTAATAGACATGAGATACTAAATGAAAAGGTACATTCTATAGATAAAGAGCATGTAGTTAAGTCTGCACAATCAATAAACTCTAAATCAGAAGTCGGACAGTCCACAGGTTAAGGCAACTATTCTTATTAGGACTTATATGCCTCATGTCCCCTTTCCACTGAGATTACAAAAAATGAAGTTGGAAGAACAATTTGAGAGGTTTCTGAATGTGCTAAAGAAGCTCCACATCAACATATCATTCATTGATGTAATCAGACAGATCCCGAGTTATGCAAAATTCTTAAAAGACGTGATATCAAAGAAAATAAAGCTTCTAGAATTTGAAGAAGATGCATTGACAAAGGAGAGTACTGCAAGGCTGCAAAAGTAATTACCTTCCAAACTCAAGTATCCAGGGAATTTCACTTTACCTATTTTACATGGCAGATATTTTTCTTTTCATGCTTTATTTGATCCAAGTACAAATGTTAACTTAATATCTTTATTTATCTATAGAAATTAAGACTTGGAGAAGTTAAAACAACAAATGTTTCACTATAGCTAGCTGATAGAAGCATCAAATATCTTATAGGCAAAATTGAGGATGTACTCATCAAAGTTGGAAAGTTGATACTTTCGACGGACTTCCTTGTTCTTGACATAGAAGAAGATTGAAATATCTCAATAATCTTGGGTCGACCCTTCCTATCAACCAGTCGAACATTGATTGACATGGAGAAAAGGGAACTGATTTTGAGGGTGGAGAATGAACAAAAAGTTTTTAAATTACAGAATCCATCCAAATAACCAACAAACCTCGAAGAATGCAAGTGTATTGATGAAGTTGTTCAACATAGCCCCCAAGAGAGAAAACTTAAAGTTGGTGGAATTCTTGGTCAAGATGAAAACAAGAGAGTTCATGATTTGGAGAGTAAAACGAGGATGCAAGGCTAGAAATTGCAATGATTACAAGGGTGAAAAACTCATATTTAAACCACCATGATTGAATCAAGCTGCAAAGTCTAGTTAAAGATTATAAATTAAGCGCTTATTAAGAGGCAACCAAATTTCTTATCATTTTATTTATTATGCTTTCAGTATTTGCGTTGCATGTAGTTCTTAGGTCGCATTAGTTGTAGTCATGTTTTGTTTCAAAAAATAGATCACATCTAAACTTAGCCTAAATAAGAGAATAATTTATTTGAGTCAAAAATAGTAGAAAAATCATGTGGCATGCACATCAAGGTTCTATAGACATAAAAAAATTGGTTATCATACACACCATGCTTTCCACTACCTTTTGACTCTTAATTATTTTCTTTCACCCTTGACACATACTAGATATCAAGTGGAAGAAGTTTAGCAATTTGAAGAATGGAATGTTTTGTTTCAACAATATCAGACATAAAATTTGGGGAGTACCGTTTTCATTTTCTTCCCCCACGCCCTTTATAAGCTTACTTTTAAAACATTGAGGACAATATCTATTTTAAATTTTAGAATGGAAAAATATTGAGTTTTTACTTTTTGTGTGTTTATTGTTGTTATGAAATAATCCCGCAAGCGTACGGGTTCGTTATACAAGTAATAATTGTGATGAGAGGGTTATCGTCCCACGGAGAGTAAAGCTTAATTCTAGTGTATTCGATATATTTAAATTCATAATTGTGACAAAATATGTACTATTTATACCTAACTATATTTTATAACTATAAGAGCAATGAATATTGGTTTAAATTAAAGGTGATGAATGTATTGAATTTCCGACTTCACTAATCAGCTCTTAATTTTAATTCTCAACTAGTGATAGTTAATTCAATCTATGCAGTTGTGACGATCGATAATTCTACTTTTATTTACTATTTTTTTCTAAGATATAATAAACCTAAGTTTATCATGATACGATCATATTCCTAGTCCGCATTCATATGATAAACATGCATTGAAATATAGGATTATCACACACGATCGCACACTTCACAAATATTATCCCTAATATTTATTCTTCATGTGTTTTATCTACAATGTTCTACCAATCGTGAGTTTTTCAACACTATGAATAAGCAACTTATTGCCCTAATGGTGCTCAGACATTAAAACAATATGAAAAAGCATGATTCATATGACAAACATGCATTGAAGTTTAGGATTATCACACACGACCGTACACTTCATAAATATTATTCTTAATATTTATTATTCATGTGTTCTATAAACAGTGTTATACCTATCTTGAGTTTTCCAACACTGCGAATAAACAACTTATTGCCCTAATGGTGCGCAAGCATTAAAACAATATGAATAAACATGTTTATGAAATCACAACACGAGAATTAAATTAAAAATAACAAGTCTTGAATTAAAAATTAAAAATCAAAGAATTTCACCATACATCCAATACAATTGAAGTTAGCCTAGTATATTAATATAAGAATTACATAGAAAATAAAAAGAAGCCATGACACGAATCATAGAAATATGAAGAAAATCTGGAAATCGTCACTTCAAGCTTTCAAATCCGAACCCAAATGATGAAATCCTTATGTAGGTTCTCTTTCTTTTCCTGATCCAAAATATGGCTCATTCCCCTAAAGTCACGAAATTTTTCATATATTTTGCCTAAAAAATTGCTCTAAATTATTACCGAAACAAAATAAGGAAAGTGATATTTTTTTCCTATTAGGGCAGCCTCAGTCGAGGTTGTCCTGGTTTGGGGCGCGCACCTCGCCTGCAGGCGAGGGCGCGCGCCTTGAAGCCTTCTTTGGGGCCAATTGCATTTTGGCCCCTAAACTTTCCACAAGTTCCTTCTTTTCCTCCATTTTCACTTCTATCCAATCTTTGCTCTTCTCTTCATGTCCAATTGAGTCATTGCACTCTCGAATTTCTTTTGTCGCTCTAAGCTAACTTTTGATTATTTTAATTTTAGTCCTCATCTTATCTTTTTGCATAGGTTGACTCCCTTTCTTGCTCGTTTTCTCCAATTTCATTATATTCATCAATGTAAACCTATAAACAACAAATTTAGTCATAATTCAATCCAAATAATAACAAATATTCATGTTTTGACAATCTAAATAAGTGTAAGAATTACACTTACGAAATCCCTCAAACTTGAACATTTGTTTGTCCTCAAACAAAAATGTGACTTTACTCAACAAATGGGTGAGATACCTTGCCGTGTCTTAGGATTGGAATTTGTGTAAATACAAAAATTAGCTTCAATATCACATAGTTCAAATCAATCTCCACATGTTTCATGCAAAACTCGACGTGTGTGTGTGTGTGTGTACTCATGCGACAAATCAAGCTCGTGATTGATTCATGTTCTAATCCCCAACAGTCTAATATTTCCTTACTCAACTCGAGAGATACACACACCCCCAAACTTAGAGTTTTCATTCTCTTTTCGTGAGGTGTGCTCCTAAGTTGAAGTTTAGCTAATTCTTAAACTTAGCCCTCTCTAGTTCAGATAGGTTTGATCAGTACAGGTTAACAAATTCAATGAATAAGGGTTCTCCGATATTTGTTTGCTCTGTCCTCCAAGAATGAACTAAGCTAACAATCTTCTGTCAACAGTCTAATTTTCTAAAATCAGTGTTTGGGGCTTAATCTTTGTATTTGGTGTGTTCCACTTTTAAAAAAAAAAAAAAACTAAACCACTCCCAAACTTCATATTATTTTGACCACCTCCAAATAATGCAAGAATGGCGGAAAAGTGGTATGACGCCTAAAAATTTGCATAATATTTAAATAAGTCGACATGCTTTAAAATTTTTAATTTTACCTTGAACCACGTGTTTTCACTCTCACTCACCTAAGTATAATGGTGACATCCCCCAAACTCATGCAACACTCGTTCGAAACTTATGTGAACACAAGACAGACTCTTATGACCAATGTAATGGATGAATGATGCTGACTCTACATTAAAATACCGAAGTAATAAAAATCCTAATCTAATGCATCAAAGCTGAATAAACAAAATGAAAGAGAATTGTGTTGCCTTTCAATAAGCGCTTGTTTATAGTCTATAGCTTGACTTTGTTGCTTAGACTAGTCTGCATTATTAAGCGGCACGATTGTCTTCTTAGTGGAGTAGTCACATCCCCAATAAACTTTTAACCGTTGTCCATTTACTTTGAACCACCTTTGCTGATCTTGAGACACCACTTCTACAGCGCCATGTGGAAACACGACCACTATTGTAAAGGGACTAGACCACCAGACTTTAGTTTATCGAAAAGAGCTTGAGGCTTGAATTGAATGTCAACACTTGCTGACCAACCTCAAACTCCTTTTCCCGTATATGCTTATCATGCCATTTCTTTGTTTTTTCCTTATAAATCTTTACATTCTCATATGAATCTAATTGAAACTCATCGAGCTCATGAAGTTGAAGAACCCTATTTTCTCCTGCTGCCTTCATATTGAAATTGAGTAAATGTGTTGCCCAATATGCCTTATGCTCGAGCTCAACCGGTAGATGACAAGCCTTTCCAAATACCAGCCTATATGGAGACATGCCAATTGGAGTTTTAAATGTTGTTCTATATGCCCAAAGTGCATCATCTAATTTCTTTGCCCAATCTTTACGTGATGCATTGACTATCGCCTCGATAATCTTTTTCAGCTTCATGTTGGAGATTTCCACTTGGCCACTAGTTTGAGGATGATATAGAGTTGCGACATGCTGTTTCGCTCCATACTTAGCCAATAACGAACCCAATAAAAGATTGCTAAAATGCTTCTCACCATCACTAATAATTGCCCTCGGGGTGCCATATCTTGTGAAAATATTCTTTTTCAAGAATTGAGTTACCACGCGACCGTCATTGGTTGGAAAAGCCACATCCTCAACCCATTTGGATACGTAATTCACTGCTACCAATATATATTGTTGACCGTAAGAAGAAGGAAACAGTCACATGAAGTCAATACTCCAAATATCTAATATCTCAACTTAGAATGTTGTTTAAGGGCATCTCATTCCTTCTTCAGATATTTCCGATCCTTTGGCACTTGTCACAATTTTTTACCATATAATGTGCATCCTTGAACAACATAGGCCAATAAAAACCTGATTGTAATACATTTGATGTTGTCTTGATTGCTGCGAAATGACCTCCATATGGTATAGAGTGGCATGATTCTAAGACTTGATGCTGCTCTACTTTCAGCACACATCGGTGTCTAATCTGATCTGGACCTCTTCTATAAAGAAATTGATCATCCCAAAAGTAGTGTTTTAAATCTGATCTGGACCTCTTCTATAAAGAAATTGATCTTCCCAATAGTAGTGTTTTAAGTCACTGAAGAATTTCTTATTTTGTTGACTTGAGTATTTCGGTGGAATAATGGAGCGAGTCAAATAATTTACGTAATCTACGTACCATGGCGTAGTAATGATCTGAAATAGCATCTCATCCAGGAAAATTTTATTGATTTCCTCTATAGAGTCTAACTCATGTGATTCAAGACGAGATAGATGATCTACAACAACATTCTTACTTTCATTTTTATCTTTAATCTCCAAGTCGAACTATTGCAACATGAGTATCCATCTAATAAGTCTCGACTTTGCGTCCTTTTTGCTCATCAGATACTTCAAGGCAGCATGATCCGTGTAGACAATCACCTTTGACCCAATCAAATATGGCCTGAATTTATCAAGGGCGAATACCACCGCCAACAACTCCTTTTCTGTAGTGGCATAATTTACCTGAACCTCATCCAAAGTCTTACTGGCATAGTGAATGTCATATGAAATTTTTTCTTTGCATTGACTTAACACTGCCCCCATTGCGTGATCACTGGAATCACACATAAGCTCAAATGGATAGGCCCAATCTGGAGCAGACAACAACTTTTTCCTTTACAGCGTTGAACGCTGTTAAACAATCTTCAGAAAAATAAAATGGAGCCCCTTTTTCCAATAAATTGCACAAAGGTTTCGAGATTTTGGAAAATTCATTGATGAATCAACGGAAGAACCCAGCGTGACCTAAAAAGTTTCTTACTCATTTCACTGTCACCAGCGGTGGTAGTTTTTCAATAACCTATATTTTAGCTATGTCTACCTCAATATCCCTAGCTGATATCCCCTAACACAATCCCTTCCTAAACCGTAAAATGACATTTCTCATAGTTTAGCACAAGGTTGGTCTTCTCACATCATTGCAATACTTTACCCAAATGTTCAAGACATTCGTCGAATGATTTCCCAAAGACTGAGAAATCATCCATGAATACCTCAATGATATTTCCCACCATGTTTGAGAAGATAAACATCATACAATACTGAAAAGTAGTTGGGGCATTGCATAAACCGAATGACATTCTTCTATAAGCAAAAGTGCCATAGGGGTATGTGAAGGTAGTCTTCTCCTGATCATCTGGCGTTATAGGGATCTGGTTGTACCCTGAATAACCATCCAGAAAGCAGTAGTAAGCGTGTCCCGCCAGTCTCTTCAACATCTGATCAATGAAAGGAAGGGAAAGTGATCATTCCTCGTGGCATTGTTGAGTTTACGATAATCAATGCAAACTCTCCATCACATGGCTGTGTGCGTAGGAATGAGCTCGTTATTTTCATTTGGAAATAATGCGGTCCTCTTTTTTCGGCACGACCTATACTGGACTGACCTAATGACTGTCTAATCTAGGGTAAATAATCCCTGCATTCAAAAGCTTTAATACATGTTTTCTTACCACTTCCTGCATAGTAGGATTTAATCTGCGCTGATGCTCAATTGAGGCTCTGTAATTGTCCTCAATCAGTATGTTGTACATGCAAATGGAAGGGCTGGTCCCTTTTATATTCAAGATGGTCCACCCTATCATTGTCTTGTGATCTCGGGGCACCATCTTCCTCTGATTCTGTAAGATTATTCAAGATAATTACCGAAAGTGAATTCTTCTATCTCAAATATGCATATCGAAGGTGAGAGGGCAGTTGTTTGAGTTCAAGGGTTGGAGCTTGTTGTATATATGGTAAAGGTTTTGTGGGTCCTTTACCGAACTCCAACCGTGGTTGCTTGAAGAGGAAAGGTATGGCTGCCAAATAACGTGCACACTCTTCTGCTTTCTCTTTCTCTTTCTCTTTCTCTGATGGACAAATCTTGAGAGTGCACCAAACAAGCCTCCAGAGGATTCTGAGGATGATCAAGTCTGAATGTATATGTTACTGCTTCTTGATTACGTCAATTTGCATGTAAGAATTTGGTTCATTCTGAAATTTGAAAACTCTGAACACATTAATTTTCAGTTCCTCATCATCTAATCTCAATATCAACTGACCATTTTGCACATGAATCAGAGCTCTTCCCGTAACCAAAAATGGACGACCCATAATAAGTGGGATGTCTTATCATTCTCCATATCCAGGATAATAAAGTCTGCTGGGAAAATAAATTTATCGACCTTCATCAAGATATCTTCACAAATGCATCAAGGATGTTTGATCGATCTGTCAGCCAATTGCAGTGAAATTATAGTAGCTTTTACTTTTCCCAAACCTAATTTCCTGAAAAAACGATAAAGGCATCAAATTAATGCTAGCTCCTAAATTACATAATGCTTTGTCAATATATAAGTTACTAATATTGTAAGGAATAGTAAAACTCCCTGAATCTTTTAACTTTTGTAGTAACTTATGTTGGAGAATTGCGATGCATTCTTCAGTAAGCATGACCGTCTTATTATCCTATAGCTTCATCTTGTTTCATATAATATCTTTCATGAACTTCGCGTTGTTGGGCATTTGAGCTAAAGATTCAGTGAACGGTATGTTGATATGCAACTTTTTAAATACATCAAAAAATTTCTGAAACTGCTTATCGAGCTTATGTTTCTACAGTCTCTGTGGAAATGGGATCGGACGAATATATGCTTGGACAGGAGTGGTTGCCTTCACCTACGAACTATCTGGTGACTCAATTTGATTTTCCTATACGGTTTTGTCTAACTCATCCACATGCTCCTAGCTTGATGTAGGTATCTTTTCTATGACAGTTGTTGGTCGCTTTACATGTATTTCGATAGCTGAACTCCACTACATGTAGTGATTGAATTAAACTTGCTCCCTAGGATTAGTCTTAGTACTGCTAGGTAAAGTCCTCTGAGTTCTGCTTGATAATGCGGCTGCTATTTATCCCACTTGCTGTTCCAAGTTTTTGATCGAGACCTATTGATTTTGAAAATTGGTCTGTCTTTGAGATGTACTGAGACAGCGAGTCTTCCAATGATGGCTTTCTCTCTTATTGTTGCTGATGTTGGAAACCTGGTGGCATGTTCTGGTTATGTCATCCTTGTCCCTGTTATTGCCCCTGATTGTTTGACCATGAAAAATTCGGATGGTTTCTCCAACCTGGATTATAAGTGTTGGAGTATGGATTGTTTTGTTGTTTTGGAAAATTCTGTGCATAGCTAATATCTTCGAACTAAGTAGCCTGTGTAGACGCCAAAGGACAGTGTGCAGTGGCATGGTCTGCTCTACAACCTTCGCACACAGGTGGTGATTGGTGTACCATGTTGACTGATTGAAATAGATTATCCATTTCCATAGTAAGAACCTCTATTTGTGCCGCCAATGCTGTCAATGCATCAACATTGTGCACCCCTATTGCTTTCCTTGGAGCTTACCTATCGATTGGCTACATCGATTGATTCTCGAATATCTTTTCATACAATTCACTGGCCTCATCGACGTCAAGTTTCATCACTGATCCTCCTGCTGAAGCATCTATCATATTTCTGATATTGTTGAGCCTGCATATTTCTGATATTGTTGAGCCTGCTAAGGGATGTCCAGGCTAGGGTATTTTCTAAACAAGTTCTTGAACCTCTCACGTGCTTCAGAATAACTCTCGAATTCTTTCTGCTTGAAAGTGTGGATTTCATTCCTGATTTGGTAAACTCGAAAAGGTTGGAAGAATTTCATGGTAAACTTTTAAACCATATCATTCCATAATTCTATGCTTCTTGGAGGTAAATAGAGAAACCACTCTCTTACGACGTCCTTCAAGGTATGAGGGAATAATCGCATTCGGAATACGTCTGCTGATATCCCTTCGTACTAATAACTTCACATAATATGAGAAAAGCTTAAATGTATTCTCGAGGATTCTCCGTGGATTTCCCGAAAAACCTGATATCATGACGATTTTGGAAACGATTTATGACATCCAGTTTAAGGTGAAAGTTAGGTTGTCCGAATGGAGGATAAAACATGTCGGGTTGCACTGGTGCATGGATTGGATTTACATAATCCCCAACTAAAATGAGAGCTTCATTCTGGATGGCTCTCTATTGATTTGGCTACGGCAGTTGATTGTGAATTTGAACCTGAGCCTGATTATGTGGTTGATTCTGATTATCAGCCATTCTCCTTAATTGACATTGTCCTCTTCTACGACTTCTGAATGTGCTTTCGATTTCATGATCTATTGGAGCTAGATCAACCTCGTTAGGGGCTTGCATAAACCTAGTTTGCATGAAAAGAGTCAAGACATCAGAAAATGAAGCAATATAATACTAGCCCAAAAAAAAAAAGAATAACAATAAAGATGAATCTAAAATATCAATAACTAAAATTAACATCGTTACTCCCCGACAATGGCGCCAAGAACTTGTTACGGAATAATCCCGCAAGCGTACATGTTCGTTGTACAAGTAATAATCGTGATGAGATAGTGATCATCCCACGGAAAGTAAAGCTTAATTCTAGTGTATTCGATATATATAAATTCGTGATTGTGACAAAATATGTTCTGTTTATATCTAACTACATTTTATAACTATGAGAGCAATGAATATTGGTTTAAATTAAAGGTGATAAATGTATTGGATTTTTGACTCCACTAATCAACTTTTAATTTTAATTCTCAACTTGTGATAGTTAATTCAATCCATGCAGTTGTGATGATCGATAATTCCACTTTTATTTAATATTATTTTCCAAAATATATTAAACATATGTTTATCACGACACGAACATATTTCTAGTCTGCATTCATATGACAAATATCCATTGAAGTTTAGGATTATCACACACGACCATACACTTCATAAATATTATTCATAATATTTATTATTCATGTGTTCGATAAATAGTATTCTACCTATCGTGAGTTTTCTAACAATACGAATAAACAACTTATTGCCCTAATTGTGCGCAAGTATTAAAACAATATGAATAAGCATGTTTATGGAATCACAACCCGAGAATTAAACTACCAATAAGAAGTCTTGAATTAAAAAATAAAATTCAAAGAGTTTCATCATCCATCCAATACAATTGAACTTAGCCTAAAATATTAATATAAGAACTACATAGAAAATAAAAGGAAGTTATCACCCAAATCATAGAAATATGAAGAAAATATGAAAATCATCACTTCAAGCTTTCAAATCCGAACCCAAATAATGAAATCATTCTTCTTCGATATAAATTATCTCTCTTTTTCTGCTCCAAAATATGGCTCTCTTCCCCAAAGTTATGAAAATTTTCATATATTATGCCTAAAAGATTGCCCTAAATTATTACCAAAATAAAATAAGGAAAGTGATATTTTTTTCCCGTTTGGCCTCGAGGAGCGCGCCTAGTGTAACCTACGGCGCGTGCCTTAGGAGTTTGGGTAGCCTGAGGCTGCCTTGGTCTGGGGCGTATGCAGGCAATGGCGCGAGCTTTAGAGTCCTAAACTTTCCACAAGCTCCTTCTTTTCCTCCATTTTCACTTATATCCAATCATTGCTCTTCTCTTTATATCCAATTAAGTCATTGCACTCTCAACTTTCGTTTCTCGCTCCAAGTTAACTTTCGATTATTTGCATTTTAGTTCTCATCTTCTCTTTTTGCATCGGTTAACTCTCTTTCTTGCTCTTTTTCTCCAATTTAATTGTATTCATCGATGTAAACCTAAAATATGCAATAAGCAAAAAATTTAGCCATAATTCAATCAAAATAATAACGAATATCCATGTTTTGACAATCTAAATAAGTGTACGAAATACACTTATCAATTGTTATTGCTTTAGTATATATGAAAAAATACAAAAAATTTCAAAAAAATATTTTCTTGGTTTATGTTATGTGCTTCTATGGGTTAGATAGTCTGACCGAAATGATGAATATATTTGAGATTATTTGTTAATTTATGAAATGTGAATATATTACATGCTTAGATTAATTGATACTTAACCATAAAAAAATTGATATTAAATACTCACTTGCATTAAGTCGGACATTACGAAATTATAAGTTGATTCATATATTTGATATGTTGAAATAATAGAATCTAGATGCTATACAGAAACCATGCTCTATTCTGCATCCTTAGACCACACTTAGAATAGTCGGTGGTGATTGAATTGTTGAGGAAGATATTGATATAAATAGGGATTCCATATGTGTAAATTCTTGTGTGAATTGTCTAAAACCAATAAGATGAAAATTAGGTAAAAAAAAATCTTAAGTTATGGGTCGATTTTTGAGAATGTGTACTTAATGAAGGGCATTGCACTAATTATGGAAAAAATAAAGACAAAAAAGAGGGAAAAAAAAGCTTATATCATTGTAAAACGTTTCTTTGTAGCCTATATGACTCGAATGATTAAACCTGCAAGGATATCTAAAAATCGATGCCCTATAGTCATTTGATTTGGAAGTCATTGGCCTAAAACTCGCTACAATGATCATTTAAAAAGTTTAATGGAGAAAGTTTGCACATGAGATAAGAAAGGAATTATGTATTTACATACTACATATCTTGATTAAGTCTCAAACACTTATTTGAGAAAATTAGATCTTTGACAAGAGATTATTAAATTAGTTGAGTTTTGGAGGTTGAAACAATCAAAATTTGAAGAATCCTTATTTATTAAAATATTAACTTACAATTAGTGAGATACATCTAAACTGTAGAAAGTGGGGAGTTAGTATAAAGATTATACCTTAGATCACAACTAGGAAAAGAGTGAAAAAGAGCAAGTTTGGGGTGTGTAAATCTTACGCGTAATGAAAGGACGCATTTGACCACTAAGGATCGGGAATTGGAACATGTGAATTCATTAATGTCTACTTAATCCTTCACACACACATCGATCTTGCATTGGAGAAGTGGATATTGATTTTGATATTGTAACAATGAAGCTATTTATAGATTTAATACAATGATTTCAATCTTGAGACAAAACGTTAGATTATCTAACCAAAACCTTTTGCATGTTTGTATGTTTGGGAAGTTAGGTTATGATTTTGTTTGAAAACAAACCAAAGTTTAAGTTTGGGGATGTTTGACACTTGTATTTTATGCACTTATTTGAACACAAAAATAGAGACATTTAATAGTTCTTATGAGTAATTATAGCCTAAATTATTGTATTTTTATTTTATTAGGTAAAATTCGATAACTGGAAGAGGAATTGAAAGAAAAAAGCGAAAAATTGTGAACAATGGGGATGAAATTTTGTTGACCCACGGTCAATCTTATATTTTGATTATAACAAACAAAATATGTTAATCTCTAATATTTATATTTAAGTATTCATTATTACATGTTGCAAACTTAATCAAATTGGAGACAAAAAGAAAATTTGTAGATCAAAAAAGCTCAAGATAAAAATCGATCGAGCACTCATGACAAATTAAACGGAGACAAACATTGCGCCATTTCAAAATTGAGCACTCTCGCCAAATTAATCGAAGATATTGAAACTAGATGTTCTTAGTTCGTTTGTAAATGTAAAACACATTAATTCATGACAATGACACATTGAAAGCTCAAGTGACGAATTTCTTATGCACGATAA
>CAIGRB010069552.1:0-14491 GCA_903798255.1 Fraxinus quadrangulata
AGACCCTACACATTTAGCCAATTTCTAATTTAGTTTTTATTTTCTGTCATAAGTTCTAATGAATTCAGAAGTATTGTTCACATGCTCATCGCTCATTCTTATTCATTTATAAATTAAATTATTTCTAAATTCTTTCTAAATGGAGGCTTAGAATTTTAATTTCTTTCTATGTGTGTGTGTGTACTGTGTATAACATATATGTGTTGGTTTTTTTCTCCGTTATCGGCTATAACACTCAATTGGCATTTCCCATTTAATGTTCAGTGAAGTTATTAGTCTAAAAACCTAACTAATGTTAGTCTATGTGATAAGTGGACACCATTAGAGTAATGTCATTTATCACTAGTGGTGTTAATCACAAGTTTATTTGACAATTACGTGACATTAAATAATATATTCATTCAAATGTAAAGTTTAGTGACTCATTTAATCGAACTTATAAAATGTAGTCATCTAAATTGGTGCTCTAGCAGCATTAGTGCTAAATAACATTATTGATTATTCTATTCATTAATTAACTCATTTTTTTATGATTTTAACGCATTGGACAATAATTCTTATGAGCCAATTGCGATAAACTAGAGTAATTATCACCACCAATGATTGATAACATTTGATGATATTTATTCAAAAATAATCTTAAAAGTCGCGTTTGATAAAATAAGTAGTTGGCAGGCAAGTTTAAATGACTTTTTAGGTACGAAGCTTTTATTAGAACTTTTTTCTCAGGAATTTATTACCAAACATGTATGTTAACGATATGGTGAATTTAGTAATATTGTTAAAGATATAGTCATTGTTTGGTGATGATTAAAATAAGATTTTTAGTATATTTTAATAAAAGTTGATGAAATATGTGATTGAAAAGTTGTGAAATTCATGAAATATGTAGTTGAAATTAATTATTAACTTTGATTTTGATAAGATTTTGATTTTAATCCCCACAAAATAGAGGCAAAATATAAAATATAAATTTATACATTTCCTAACATTTTAAATAAGGTGGAAATTAAAATTAGATTTTTATTATATTTGATAAAAGTTGATGAAATGTGTGATTGAAAAGTTATAAATTTCATGAAATGTATTATAAAAATTAATTATTGAGTTTAATTTAGATTAAAATCTAAATTTTAATTTTTATCAATCAAGGCATAATTTATAAAGTAAAATCTTGTGTTCACAATTTATGATAATCCAAACTATGGGCAAATGAGTTCAATTCCTTACTTTTCGTATGAACGGTCTATCACAAACAGATGATTTCAACTTCGTTGAAGCCAACGCAACGCGGGGAATCCAATCACATGTTATGCTTTTGATTCAGGGCCCTGCCTTAAAGGCGTGGAATGTCATATCTCAATTAATTGGATCCTATTTCACACTTTCACATGCGCTCTTAACTTTCTCGACTAGTAAATACTTCTTTTTAGAGTTCTCGTATTTTTCAAATAGCGATTTGATTGATTTAATTTGATATGAGATCGATGAAATGAATATTTGTGTTACTTCATAACACGACTCTTTCAACTCGAGAAATTTGCAAACAATGCTTAAGAGCAAGTTTTGTGAACTTTCCTTTGGTGTTAAACTCAGTTAACTAACAATTTTGTAAATGTTCCGTCATCGTAACTTCCTAAAAACAAAGTTCATTTTAAGCTTCAAACTAAAACAATATTGTTCTATATATCACGAGCCAAGTCAATTTGGTTTGCCTGTTAATCCAACTTTCACGAGATTAATTCAGTTTTCTTAAAAAAAATCAGGTCATTCTTGTAGAAAATCAAAATGATTAATTCATGACTTGACTTCGATCTCTTCGATTGAACCTAAAGTTATTCAACTTTAACTTATAAATGAATTATGCTATTTAAAATTTCAAAAAGTGAATGTTCTCTTTTGTCGGCCTATATATTACAACAACTTCGTACCTGCAAAATTGATAGTAAGATCCTAGGCTAGATACCTACCCATTCAAACTTATTCATGAAAAAAATTATATATCGAGTATTCAAGAAAAAATAAATCTAACTTACGGTTAATAGGAGCCGTGTCGAAGATAAATATAATCTTCATGACAAACTTTTTGATAAAATGCTACAACAGTTGTTACTACTTTTTCTACTTTTGGATTAACTTGCTTTTAAGAAAAACCAAGTTATATGTGATGCAACGAAAATAAATTGACTACACGCATGGACAATTGCACCCATACTTCAGTTGGATATTTCTATCAACATTACTTTACGGCATGTAGATTTTGACTTCTTTCCTAGCGGGTTGGGAAACCTTTTAGAATTGGCCAACCAATTTGTGGTCATTTTGGGTTGTTTTCAGTATGTACGCGTGATTTCAATGCTAAGTAACGATAGTACAGAGAATAATGAGACGAATCAAAGTAGTTTTCAATATGTTCTAAAGATTGTGATAGATTTTGAAAAAGTAATCAAGCCTACTAAATCGAGTTAACATGCATTGGTTTAAGCAATTTTGGCAATTACGAATGTGTGTATATACATATTCGTATACCATCAATATATCAGGAAACTAAGTGAAAGTGAACAGTTCTAAGGGAATCTTCTAAATCTAGAGAACATTCCCTTTTTTTCTTGTTGAAATTTGGGTGTGACCCGAATTCCTTTGTTGACTTGTTGAAATAATTAAAGAATTCTAATTGAAGTGCACGTCATGAAGAATTCAAGTTTGGAATGTTATTTGAGTCATATGTCAAGTTAAAGTTCAATTTTGGAAGCCCGTTAGGAGTTGAAATTTGTATTGGAATTGAAGATATTGAAATTATAGATGGGGAAGAAAAGTCGTCGCATTTTCGCTAACTTACCAGTAGTTGGCCACTCGAGCAACACCTACAAGTTTGCTTCCAAGATTTGGTCGCTAGAGTGACAATGTTATCCAAATCAAGCCTGTTTCGTGTTTTAACACATTTTTGACATTCTACTTCAACTACAACTCATATATTAGGGTTTGGACGTCTTCGTACATAGTTGCCTATATATACTTGATGCTTCTCTACAATTTTATAAGTGTGACATATATGATTATTAGAATATAGGATCAATTGTAATCTTCTCAATTTCTCCATTATTATTGAGTCAATAAAATCTCTTAATTTTTCTACAATATTCTTGTTTTTTTTTTTTTTTATCTAATACTTCATATTTTGCCATATAATTTCCACATCTCAATCTGGTGATTGGTGTCACAACAAGTGGTATCAATCCTAACAATGGTATTAAAGTCAGGTTCAATAGTTCCACATAGTGCAAAGGTTGATTTGTTCGAAATTTTTGATCGTGGTGACTACCATGAAGTATGACATTCCCTTTTTTTATCAGAATATTAGATTTTCGCTATGGCAGGTTAAGATGCGTGCAGTACTCGCACAGTAAGATTTGGATGATGTATTGCTGAAAATTTACAAGATGCCCACAACTTTGATTGCGGAGGAGAAATTACGAAAGGACAAAAAGGCAGTTTCTCACATTCATTTTCATCTATCAAATACTATTTTTCAGGACGTTTTGAAGGAAAACTCAGCAGCCGCTTTATAGTTGAAGTTGGAGCAAGTGTGCAGTGGTAAAAGTCCGATAAGCAAGTTAAACCTCAAGCAACGTTTATACTCTCATCGAATGGCAGAAGAAGGATTATTGGAAGATCACCTGACTGTATTTAAATATATCGTCGCAGATTTGGAAACTTCGTAAGTAGAGTATGATAAAGAAGATTTGGCCTTGATCTTATTGTGTTCGTTGCCCACTTCGTTTTCTTCATTTAGAGACACGATCTTGTATAGTCGTGATACTCTCATCATAGAGGAGGTATATGATGCTTTGTATTCAAAAGAGAAGATGAAACATCTGATTTCTGAGGCCAACGATAGAGAATGCCTGAGTTCAGTTATCAAATTTGTAACTACTGCAAAAAAGAAGGGGCACTTAAAAAAGATTGGTACAAATTGTAAAATAAAAAAAGGATAGCTGCAAGTAGATATTCAGATACGTCATGCGAAGTAGATCTCGCGGAGAACGTTGTAAGTGATGGAGATCTCTTAACTATTTCTGACGTCGAGTCTAAGCCAGATGAGGATTGGATTCTTGATTCAGCAAATATGTTTCATATGTGTCCTAATAAAGACTTGTTTACTACATATGAAATTGTTTCCAAAGGTGTCGTAGTTATGAGAAACAACGCATATTGTCGGGTTGCTGGAATTGGTACGGCCAGATTGAAACTTTTGGATGGAACAATAAGAACACTTTGCCAAGTTCGACATGTTTTGGATTTAAAGAAGAATCTCATATCTTTGTCTATCCTTGATTCAAAAGATTATGAGTTATTTGGTAGAGTAGAGTCTTGAAGGTTTGTAAGGGTACCCAAGTTGTATTAGAGGGACGAAAAATGTCTCAGTTATACATTTTGTAGGGTCGTGCAGAATCTAGAAGAGTTAATCAGTACAAGTTTAGTACCGTGGAGGACATTCAGTTTGGTACAATACCTTTAGGAGCTCATAAATTGTCAGATTTGAAAAATACAGCTCAGTGGAGTTTAGAATATATGGGTAATACCGCTTTGCCACCATCACATGTAGTGCCATTGTATTCAGTTGGTACAGACGGAGCTAGTGGAACAAGGTATGTGGAAGTTGATTTTGTTGAGCATACTTTAAGTGGAATAAAAGGTGTACAATCTAGTAATGGGCATTCTGTAAAACCATTTGGTATTGATTTTGCTCTGGGGTGTGTTACAACTCATTTTGATTAATTTAAAATCATTAATTTTTTTTTTTTTTTTTGGAATTTGAGGTAATTCTGTAGAGTAATGCTTTGATTCATTGAAAAATGTGGAGTTTTTTTTTTTTTTTTGTTTTTTATTGGAGAATTTTTTTTTTTGAAGAAATTAGTTCATTCTTTAATGGAATTCGTGTTAACGTGGAGATTGTTGAAATTTTGGATATGACTAAAATTTCTTTGTTGACTTGTTTAAGTAATTAAAAAATTCTAATTGAAGTGCACGTCGTTAAAAATTCAAGTTTGGAATGTTATTAAAGTCATATGTCAAGTTAAAGTTCAATTTTAGAAGTTCATTGGGAGTTGAAATTTATATTGGACTTGAAGAGGTTGAAATTATAGATCGGGAAGAAAAGTCGTCGTATTTTCGCTAGCCTATCGCTAGTTGTCCACTCGAACAAAACATGTATGTTTTCTCCTGAGACTTGGCCGCTCATCTGTCGCAAGCCTGGCACTCGAGCGACGGACCATCGCTAGCTTATCACTCGGGCAACGGTGTTATCCGAACCAAGCTCGTTTTTCATTTTAACATACTTTTGACATTCTACTTCAACTACAATTCATCTATAAGGGTTTGAACGTCTCTCTACATAGTTGCCTATATATACTGGACTCTTTTCTGCAATTTTATAAGTGTGAGATTACTAGAAAAGATGATCCATTGTAATTTTCTCCATTATTATTGAGTCAATAAAATTTCTTAATTCCTCTGTCATATTCTTGTTTTCTTTTATTCTTTTGTTCTTGATTTAATACTTTATATTTTGCCATAAAACTTTAACATCTCAATCTGGTTATTGGTGTCACAACAAGTGGTATTAATCCTAACACTTGGTCTAATGGCTAGTTCGACGTGATCCCTACAACACAAGATTTTATGCAACTGAACTTGAACGAATCTGAAATTTCATTTACAACCTTCAATAATTCACAGAGATCTTGATAGGTGTTGTTGACGAGCGACCTTCGAGGTCAACAAAATAAAGTTTGACGTGTACCGTAAGCCTGTGCTAATGTGAGTTCAGGTATACGAGGTCAGCTCGATTATATAGTTTATTGAGGCCAAATGGAGTATAATGATTGAAATATTCTTACACAATGTACAAACCATCCACAAATAAATGACACCTGGCAAATCTAACATCAGCACCCACTATTCACACCAATGAAATGCTTTAGCTTCTCTCCCTAAGTAATTCATTAATTGTTGCGGACCACATATGAGATTAACTCATAATGACCTGACAGGCTGATCTCTTTAGCCAATCTAAACGTGACAATGTATATCTTGAGTCAAGACAAATGTTGTGAAGAATTCGGCATACGGAAGCATTTCTCCACACCAAACCACCCACAAGCTAATGGCCAAGTTGAAGCGGTCAATAAGATCATCAAGCATACGCTGAAAGCCAAACTTGATGCTCTTAAGGGAGGATGGACTAAGGAACTCCCTAGTGTATTATGGTCTTACCACACCACGTATATAAATAGTACCGGAGAAACTACTTTTTCTTTAGCTTTTGGAGTAGAAGTGGTTATTCTCCTTGAAATGGGAATTCCTTCCATTCGGGTGATGATATATCAAGAGGAAGAGAATGAGAAGGCACTGCGAGGAGAACTAGATTTAATAGAAGAAAAAAAGGGTAAGGCTGAAATCAGGAATGCGGTGTATAAGCAACACAATGAGAGGTACTATAATTAGAAGGTTAAGAAGCGGGAATTTGAGGTCAGAAACTTGGTGTTAAGAAAATACTTTCTGGCTACAAGAGTACCGAGCTTCGAATCTCTAGGACCGAACTGGGAAAGCCCTTACAAAGTAATCAAAGTACTACTTAAGGGGGCCTATGAGCTGGAAGATATGGAGGGTGGACCCCTACTGCACCAGTAGTATGCAGAGCATCTTAAGAAATATTATCAATAAAATAGCAAATGTACCTTGTATCCCATCTATGTAGTCTACAATAAAATGCGTGTTTTGACAAAAAATTCACAGAAGCATTAATTCAATCCCTGCTTATTAGCAGGCCAAGCTAAGGTTGCACGTGCTGCAATACTTAGTAAAATTTCCAAATAAGGAAATCATTCCAGCCCTTCTTATTAGCAAGCCGAGTTAAGGTTGCATGTGCTGCAACACTTAGTAGAATTTCCTAATAAGGAAATCACTCAAACCCTGCTTATTAGTAGGTCGAGCTAAGGTTGCATGTATTGCAACACTTAGTAGAATTTCCTAATAAGGGAATTACTCAAACCCTGCTTATTAGCAGGCCGAGACAAGGTTACATGTGTTGCAACACCTAGTAGAATTTCCTAATAAGAAAAACACTCAAGCCCTACTTATTAGCAGGTCGAGTTAAGGTTGCATGTACTGCAACACTTTGTAAAATTTCCTAATAAGTAAATTACTCAAGTCCTACTTATTAGCAAGTCGAGCTAAGATTGCATGTGCTGAACACTTAGTAGAATTTTCTAATAAGGAAATCACTCAAGCTTTATGTATCAGTAGGCCAAGATAAATTCCCATGTACTGCAACACTTAGCTTAAACAAGCGTAATAAATTTCAGTTTCATTTTTATAAGAATTACAAAAGTAATAATATCTCACATAAAACAAAAGATAAGATTGATAAGTCATTCATTTGAATATCAGAGTTACAAAAAGAGTTCTGAAACTTAACAAAATAAAATACAACAAATAAAATTATGAGGCTGAGGGGTCTTGAGGGGGCATGAACTCTTCCACAACATCATCGTCAGATGAGGAGATTCGAACCTTTACTGCCTGTGATAGTTGCTCGAGCTCCTTCTATTGCTCTTTATATGCTTCCACCAAGAATAAAGTGTCAAAGCTCGACTTCTCTTTGTTTATATGTTTAATAATTTCACCTAAAGCCACGACATAGGCATCTTGAGCTAGGGCGTCAAACTCAAGAGAGGCCCTCCAGTTTTCAACAGCCTTTGAAGCTTTGAGCTCTGCCTCTTCTGCCTTCTTAGCAGCTTCCTCAGCTCTTTTCACAAGCTCATCAGGCCAAGCTTTTTCTTTATCAGCCCTCTCCTTCTCATTCCCAGCTCGGGTTGTGGCTTTTTCCCTCCAGAGCTGCAGAGCCTTGTTATCGTCCATGAGTTTAAGCTCAGTAGTCAGCTTGGCACTCAGCTCTTCCCCCATCTTATAAAGGTGATCTTCGTAGTCTCTCTCTATTTCAGTAAAACTTGCCTTTTCTGCCTCCATTGTATCAAACAAAGCTGTGTCCCGATCTCTCCCTTCGAGCGTTTTATCCAACTTAGTTTTTACCTAACAACCAGGAAAAGAGTTTTGAGTTATAAAATACCTTATTTAAATTGAGTCCTTGAAAATAAATTAACTTGAAAGATCACCTTCTCTGCTACCGACATCATATACAAAATAGATCTGTGACTGTAGAGTTGAGCTTAGATAATAGCCTCGCCGACAGGCATCTCAGCCAAATACTGCCTTTCCCTCTCGTTCCAACTTCTGGTGAGGAGAGTTGCTGATTCTCTTAGGGGAGAAGACAGTGTTGTTGTAGACTCCTTTGTGGGATATGGAGCTATTAAGAAGTCGAGAAATATTTTAGGTCGGTAGCCCACCAACTCATCAACATTAGGTCTCTACAGATTTAGGCACTTATCCTGCGACTTCGAAGAGCTAGTCACAGTGGTTAGATGAATAGCAACAGGCACCGACAGCAACCCTTGATGGGGCAGCGGAGAAGTGGACCTTTTGGAAGAAGGAGCTGCTGGAGTGGAGTGTTTAGATGGCTCTTCAGATTGGCGTCGTTTCAAAAGCTGCTCAGGTTCAACCTCGATTTCCTCTGCTTGGACCACGACTTGGGTAGGGGTGTCTTTCTTTTTCCCCTTAGCAGCTGCTACTGCTGCTTTAGCCACCTTATACCCAACATGTCTGGATCTTGGCCTGAAATAAATTTAGATATAAGATCAGTATCATGTTAAGGATAAATACTAAAAAAGACAACATGAAGCATACTTAAGAAAAGAGGTATGGCCTAAAGTTACAGTTCGGGTCGAGACTGGAGTTGGTGGCAGGGACCGAAATAGACCCCACTTGGAATAAATTTGTGTTTGAGATCACAAATTTGTAGGACCTTTGCCTTTTGGGAGAGCTCAGATGGCGTTGGCCTATCTCTGTGTGGCCGAACTCAAAGCAGATGCCTCGTAAACTGTAAGAGAAAAATAAGGCAATTAAAAGAACAATCTCGACATAAGAACTGAAACAGAAATCAAAGGTGATTTTCACTTACATAAAGGGTGATAGAGAGTGATAGAGAGTAGGGACTACACTATCTCTATTCACCTCGACATGATGGAATTGTCATTCTCCCTGTACGTAGAAGAACTCTTATTTCCACCCTTCTATTGAGGAGGGGTATCTAATACTAAAGGACCCCCCTTCCCCTTCTGGGTCTGACTCTGGTATACCAGCAGCTCGAATTTTTCCCATCCTCTTTAAACGAAAAGAGGGAATTGAATTGGGATATACTAAGTTCGGGTTGACCTTGTTGATTCCATAAGATTAAAGTCACCACTAAAGTCCTCCACCCGTTAAGGCAGAGTTGGGTAGGAGCTATTTCCCACTAAGATAAAAATTCACGTATTATCTTAGGGAAGGGAAGCCTCAAACCAACCTGAAGAATTGTCCAATTTAAAGCTATACATCCTACTGGAGGAGTATTAGCTCGATCGGATGAGGATGGTATTATTAGTACTATCGAATTAGGGATACTATACTTAGCTGTCCAACTAGCAAGCATATCCTCCGTTACCACCAACCTATAAGAGTCTGCTCCCCATTCCTGACTATTTCCCTCATTATCCACTTGGGAACTCACTTCTTCTCTCCCCACGACTTTGGTCCATATTCTTATGAATATTTGATTGTTTTGGGTAGACCGAAGTAATGAGAACGAGTGTTAAAATCTCTTGACAGTCCAAACTAGCAAAAGATAAACTGAATGAAGGAGAGGACGAAGAAGGTACAGTTTCTTCCTGTTGGTTACCCCAGGACTGTACCCGTGATTCGTTCAAACTCATGTAAAACTAGGAGTAATATAAAACGTAGGAAAAATGAAAGGTACTCCTGCTAAAGGGAATATCTGAATATGGCTAACCTCATTCAAAAAGTAAACAGGTTTGAGGAGAAAATATTTAAGGGAGCAAAAATCTGAAGGGATGAAAGTAAAAATGAGAAAAAGAAATGGTGAAATTCATTTGAAGAGAAGGAATATTAAAAGGTGCAATCTGGATCGTAGGATGAAGTAGTGGATGGAAAATCAATGGCTTGATTTCATTGTCTTGGGACGAAGCCATTTCATGGAAACTTCCAGGGGAAGAAATAAAAAATGCTTGACAACTCACTAGCTATTCACGACGTGACACTAGTCCATATCATTAATTGTTGTTATAATTTCCAAATAAAAAGAACGAAAGAAAATGAAGAAAATGAGAGAGGAACTTGACAGAACAATATCTCTCAACTTGGTTATATTCCAAAGATCTCTTTCAAAAGGAGAAAAGAGTTGTATTAAACATTTGTAATCCCTTGATTAACAACGAGTCGAGTTCCTACTATCATTTTTAAGTTGGCTTGAACTTTGTATATACAACTTTTGACGTCGACAGGTGTGATAGTTACATGCGGTGTTTTTAAAAGGTCGATCTATTCTCAAGGGCTAGGAGAAAACATTTAGACTTGTTCATAGGCGGAAAATAAGAGTTAACTCGATGTTGACTGCCTAAGGATGAAGACCTTTTTTTTTTTTTTTTACTCAAGGGCTAGGAGAAAACATTTAGACTTGTTCATAGGCGGAAAATAAGAGTTAACTCGATGTTGACTGCCTAAGGATGAAGACCTTTTTTTTTTTGGCAAGTGGTGTTTTCTTGTTATGAAATCTAACTCAACAAAATGATTAACTATTGTTAAAACTTAAAAAAGAAAAAGAAATAAGTCCAAAAAAAAAAAAACTCATCCTAGTCCAAACCAGCATAAGAATATAGTTTTCTCTACCTACGAACAAAACGTTACTAATTTGGAGTATTTATGATTTTGAGAAATATATTTTTATTGAAAACTTAAAAAATATGTATGAGATTCTTATAAATTTTCAAAGTAGGTATTTTAGAAACTTGGTTACATATATCTTTCAATAATCTTTTTTTTTTTCTGAAAACATCATCTTTGTTTTTTGTACAATTAAATTAGCCGTACTTTCCATCTATTTCAAGAGTTTTGCTAGGGGTACATAGCGAAACACATAAAATTTGACATAATGGCCACATGGTCATCCTCTATTGGAGGTATGTCAAATTCTATGAGTACCATTACGTACTCACAGCAAAATTCTTATTTCAATTATTCTTTTACAATCGTCAAAACTCATCCCAAGTGCGTACAAGTTTGACAAGAGAGTGTGAAACATCCAATGCTAATAATTGCCATAAAATATTTCTTGATTTGAATAGTGATAGCCAATAATTTCAAATAATTACAAGGTGCTAGTCTGCTAGACCCTACACGTTTAGCCAATTTATAATTTAGTTTTTGTTTTCAATTATAAGTTCTAATGAATTCAAAAGTATTGTTCACATGTCCACCACTCATTTTTATCTATTTATAAATTAAATTGTTATAAATTCTTCCTAACTGGAGGGTTAGAATTTTAATTTCATATTTATTGGTTTGACAAGAAGAACAAGAAACTTGGATCGCGGAAATCACACATAGTGTGACATTATGTTGACTATCTGTCAAAATGATTATTTGAATTAATATATAAGAATAGCCATGTTTGGTCAATACAAGACCTAATTTCTTCTTTGATTTCAAATAAAACAATATAGAGTAATTATATCCATAATAACTGATGTCAAGTATCAGTTTTGATAACAATTGCATATCATTAAATGATAAAATCACTTAAATATAATGTCATATAAATCATTTAATTGAAGTTATCAAATGTGGTCGCATAAACTAGTACACCAGCACCTGTAATATTAGATAACATTATTCAACAATATAAGCTTATCTATAAAAATAAAATAAAAAAAGATTCCTTTTCTAATCAGTGATTTAGTGCCATGTATAGCTGCCTATGGACATTTTAGGAAGTTTTAATTTGATTATAATGGAATAGTCTCTCTCTCTCTCTCTCTCTCTCTCTCTCTCTAACATATACGTGTTGGTTTTTTTTTCTCCATTCTCGGCTATAACACTCAATTGGCATTTCCCACGAAGTATTCTAGTTGTTTTTTATTCCGATTAGTCTCTTCACACTTGTACCCTTCCGACTTGTAGTTCCATTTTCTTTTAAATAATGCTATTCGAGTTTATATGATAGTAAAGTTATTGTCACATTTATTATGTATAAAGCACATTCAAACTTTATTTGATTATGTGACAGTGACATATTATACCTATATAGATAAATGAATAGTATTAATTAGTCTTTTCTATCATCCAACATTCTTTAACTTCACGGGTGTGCTTTAACTTGGTTAGCCCATCTTTATTTTTCAGAACATCCCATTTAAAGTTCATTGAAGTTGTTAGTCTAAAAACCCAACTAATGTTAGTTTATGTGATAAGTGGACACCTTATTCATTAGAGTAATAATATTCATCATCATTGGTGTTAAGTACCAGTTTATTTGACATTTACGTGACATTAAATAATATATTCATTTAAATGTAAAGTCTAGTGACTCATTTAATTGAACTTATAAAGTGTAGCCACTTAAATTGATAGTCTAACAGTATTGGTGTTAAATATCATTATTATATTCATTATTTAACTCATTTGTTTAACTTATTGGACAGTAATTCAAATGAGCCAATTGCGATAAAACGAGAAATTATCACCACCAATGATTGATAACATTTGATGATATTTATTCAAAAATAATCTTAAAAATCGTGTTTGATAAAATAAGTAATTGGAATGTAAGTTTAAATGAGTTTTTAGGTACGGTTAATTATGAAGCTTTTATTAGAACTTTTTTCTCTGGAATTTATCACCGAACATGTATGTTAACGATATAGTGAATTGTTAATGAAGTTACTATTTGAAAGTTTTTTTTTCTTTTGTTTTTTCAGCATGCCACTCATTTGGAAGCATTGTTGGAAGAAAATAAAAAGCTATCTACCAGAGATCTTCATGACAAAAGTGTGAGAACTTTATGCATTTGTGAACCAAATAAAGTTGATCTTGATGAGGTACTTCTTAAAATGACACTAATGCCTTTCGCATCTTTTGTTCCCATCTTTATGAGGGCAGGTTATTTTATATGATGTATGCATCATAATAGTTGTAGTAGATAGAACATTCAAAACTTCTCTTTTTCATTTTTCTATTTTTAACCTGCATTTATTTCTATCTTTAGTGTTTGATAAGTTTCCTTTCTGTGAACACCTTGAACAATACAATTATTTCATAGTAATCACTAGTAAATTTGAGTTGGTATGGTAGAAATGTGCTCTATGCCTTTCTTGCTGTTTATCCCTTGCATCATTGATGTTTTTATGGCATCTATATAGGGCCTGTCTGGTAACAATTTTCTAAACCAAAAAATCAATTTGTGTACCTTTTTTTCCACACCTTGGGCCCCACCATGAGACAACACAGTCAAACATTTCGGCTAAATAGTGCATACAACGGTCTGAATTATGCTTAACATTTTTACCAGACACAGCCATAATATAATAAGCTGACGGTCACTCTTTCTAGGTTAGGTTAGGTGACGTGATCTATGATACAAGGGTAAGTTCGGGTAATAATCCATTGATCGTTGAGAAATTGTCTAAACTCTCCTATTCTTTCTCTCATTTTCCTTTTTAGTGCATTTTTCACTAAAAACCATGAAATTATTATACATCAGGATACTTGTTCTTCAAACATTTATGGGTGTGTTTAAGCCACATTATTTTGGAAGAATGTATTTTGGAATAGTAGATTGATGGAGAATATGTGATTGAAAAAGAACGAAAAGTTATTAATGTGATGGAAAATATTATTTTATTGAAAAATGTGTGGTAGAAAATGGATAAAATAATGAAAATGAAAATTTTAATATGAATCAAACAGATGCTTAATTTTGTGATAGAGTTAAAAAGTTACATGTGATGTTTTTACCATACAAGTGTACCTTAAAATTTTATTTATTTTTAAATAATATTTTGCTAAAACATGTTTTGATGTACTTGTGATTAAGAAAAGGATTTTTATTGTGGAGATTACTTTAAAATAAATAATTTATTTTTCCAATTTTAACAAAAAATTAAGGGCTTATACCCTGACACTGACAGAGTAGCACGGTCCAAAAATTAAACACTTTATTTAGAATTGGGTTTATCTATTTTGCCATGGTCACCTGGGCCTTGGCAGTGCCGGGACCAATTGGAGGTAGGGGTGGGAGATTGACCCTAGCGGTGCAGCAAGGTTCTTTAGAATTCACTAATATGTAGCCAACATGCAGATCCACCAAAAGAGAGTAAAGGAACGGTATGTGAAATCATCCGGTCAGGCCATTGTAGCCAAACATGCCGCATTTTTCAAATAGCCACATTAAACGTTGAAATTACCACATAAGTCTAACTTACTAATTATTAGCAACAATAACATTTTCAACATTAAAAGACAAAAAAAAAAAAAAAAAAAA
>CAIGRB010069572.1:8462-22368 GCA_903798255.1 Fraxinus quadrangulata
ATACCAACTTTCACGGGTTGCCTTTCTTCTTAGCGCAGAAAGGGACACCGTGCGGCAGTAGTCTGCTCTGCTAGACTACCTTCCGCCTTTTCTCGGGACGAAAGAGATTTTGATAAAAAATAATAGAAAGCTTGAAACACAATTGAAAGAAACTTGTTCATTGATTACTGAAAGCAAGAAATTACAATTGACGAAAGCAGAAAATTACAAATGACTAGTGCAGGGGGCGAACACTAGAAAGTTTGAAAGATTGTTTGAAAGACTAATATTCCCTCTAATAGACTTAGGAACAAAAATCCAACTGCTGGGAGCAGACGTTTTTATGCCAAAAAATCATACTAAACTTTTCCTATTTTCTAGCTATTTTATAATTGAAATAAACTATTATACGAAATGAAAATTACAACTCAAAATAGACTAATATTCACAATGTGCGGCCGAAGTTAAGCAAACTACGACTGCGATAGGGTCACAAGGTTTAAGTGAAGCTGAGGTCCGTGACATCAAGAGGCGAGCTCTTGGGAATTTGAGCCCCGTCTCGATTATATGAGCTCGCTCGCCTGATGGGCTGAACTAAGTCGAGCCGCCTATTGGCCCGTTTTACCCTTTAGCCAAACCAGTTCTTATACCAAGTCATCTTGCGCGGAGCCCATCTCGATCATGTGAGTTCGCTCGCGTGATAGCCGAGCCAAGTCCAGGAGCCCTGCCCGGCCCATTTAACACGCTTAGTCAAACCTGCTCTCATACCAATCATCTTGCTCGGCAAATCAAAAACCCTCGAATCTGGATTAGCTTCAAATCCTCATCCACTAATAAACATATACGTACACGTCCTGTGTATGTATAGATTACACAGAGTTCTACATACATAGCATTTTAGAATTTTGATTTTCAACCAAACCCCTAAAAATGCCAAATTACTGCACGGTTGTGTTGCCCACTGCGGTTAAATTGTAAGTAGTTCCAAAATCCAAGCTGTTTAAATCCATGAAACTCATTATGTAATATTCTTTTTATATTTGCTTGCAGATGCCCTCCAATAGTTTCTCTTGATTGCCACTGTCAAGTATTCTATAATATGCAATTTCCACTCAATCTGAATTTTCGGCTTGGGAGAGGTTCGTGATAATATACTAGCAACTGCTTACGACGCTTTGCTTTGCTTTTTTTTTTTTTTCCCATGGAGAATTGTTTTCCTATATGAATTATGATTGAAGAATAGGAGCTAAGTTGCTCGTTTTGTAGGTAGGATAGTATGACGATCAATTTTCTATCCCCTCAAGTGGGCTTCTTTAACATGTGGGGGAGCTGAATTCGATTGAGCTGAAACATTTATAATGTCCACTCAATTCCATGTTAAAACATTCTTTAATATGTGGGAGAGCTGAATTCGATGGAGCCAAAATATTTATAATGTCCACTCAATTACATGTTAAACATTCTGCGCAGCAAATATATCATTCAATCATTCATGGCTGTGAAAATAGACATGATCATGTTTTTACTGGTGGATCATTATCAATTTCAGGCTCAAATGGACGCCTTTACAGTTATGTATTTGATCACATTCCTAGAAGGATTCCCTTCAGCTTTAATTTGACTACCCAAGCTTAGAAAGTTTCAAAGACATTGACCACAATGGTCTACTACTGAATGTGATTTTAAGATCATGAAACTAAAGTGAAAAACTATTTTATGGTGATTGCAGGTAGCAGGAACCAAAAGGTTTCTCAGCTGAAGGCTGGCTTTTGGGATTCCATCAGATCAGGGTAAATGGAAATATCTGACAATCATTCTTAATTATCGATTACATTTACGTTATATTTAAAGCTTTTGAGGTTTGGAAACTTCAGATATGGTGACCATACACATCCACAGAATGTGTTCTTGCATATGCATACAATCAGTGTAAAGCAACATGTTGACAATATCAACTGATCTCTACCTGAGCAAAATATCACAACGCTTAAAAAAGGGTATTCATGTATTTCTTGGATAAGCTTGGCACTGAACATTCCACAGGGCTTGAAGTTTACCTTCCTGCTTGTCTTTGTAGTTAGTATATGTTATGCTCCATATAGAAATCTCAACATGTCAAAGTTTGAATCAAAATGCAAAAGCTACAATAACGCCTGTATATTCGGTCTTGCAGGATTTTGAAGAACAATACAACGCAAGTTATAGAACCACCTTCCACTACTGAAGAAGAGGAGGAGCCCTTACCTGAAGAGTTTGTTCTAGTCGAGAGGACCCTACCTGACGATACTGTTGAACAAATCATATTTTCTTCCGGTGGGAACGTTGATGTGTATGATCTTCAAGCCTTATGTGATAAGGTGATTAAACTAATCCCATTGTCTTCCACGCATTTTGCACTTATTATGCTTTCTTTCAGTAAGGTAAAATATTATTAATATCCAAAAAGGAACACAGTGTAAGGCATCACAGAGTTTCCACCTTAGAGAACCAAACAACACCATACTGTCAATTTTTGATTGATTGCTTCTGAGCTATTAACCATTTTTTTCTGTGTCAACCAAACATACGGCTCTGTTCTACAATAAGAAGGTTATTGATGGGAAAGTTCTATTAACATTTATTGTTGAAGACTAAATCAGGCCATCTTCACTGGTCACCAGAGCTACAGGATTCAACTAGACTAAATATCCCATTTTGAATATTAAATGTAATGCCCCAAATTTCAAAGTCATCTTGAGAGTTACAAAGTTTATTTTATTCATAACTTAGCGGATAATACATTGTAATAATTTAAAATTTCCCAAGCAAACCACTCGATATATATATGCGTAACCACCTAGGAAGTAAAATATGACAAGACTATAGAATTTATTACTTAATACTAAACTTTGGATGAATTAAACTAAAGCATATAGTAATCATATTTGAAGTATGCAGTAAGCATTGATTGAAAACCAACTAAAATTAATTAATTACAAGCTTGTGAAATCAAAGTTCATTTGACAAGTGAAAGAAAAACTTAGCCCCAATTTCGTCCCCATTTTTTAAAACTCATTTTCAACTACACATTTCATGGTCTCATGACTTTTATCAACTTTTTAACCATATATTTTATCAACTTTTATTAAAATCTACTAATAATCAAATTTTTTTAGCTAAACCGAGCAGGCTTAATTGTCACACTTACAAGAATAGAAATGAGTATTAAAATACCTAGTAGAACACGTGCATCCATATACTATGGTATCACATAAAACTCAACAATTCATACTATCATTTCATCGAGAGCAGTGGGTGATTAAGTGATAGCTCTAGTAAACATATTTCTGTGTAGTTTTTGCATTTCATTTTATAGAGGACTTGAAGGTCAATTAGCATTTCACGTAGAGATGAACGAAATAAGACAATATAGTAAAAGGGTAGCCAACCACGTATAACATGTCCTACCTCGAATATTGCAAAAAGGTGAACTTGGCCGTTGGTCCACAATGGGAAGTTGCTGAAATTCTATTTGCCTCCTTCAATACGTATAATTTAAGTGATTATATGTGAATATGCCAAGAGAGAGAGAGAGAGAGAGATTGTAAGAAAGAAATGTATGAGAATGTAAGGGTGAACGAGAGAGGGATGAGAGAAATAAGGGATAGAGAGAGTGGGAAGAATAATATTAGAGAGGCGTGAGAGAAATAAGGGATGGAGAGTGTAAGAAATAATAAGAGAGGAGAATGGGGAAAGAAACATGTGAGAATGTTTGGGTGTATAAGAGAAGATTGAAAGAAAAAAAAGGATACAGTAGAAAAGAGGGAATAGAGAGAGAGAGAGATGGAGATGTATGGGAGAGTCTTGGAAAGTGGGGAAAATCTCATAATTTCAACCGTCTTATTCTCAAAATATGGTGACGGTTGAACTTTTCTTTTTCTTCTATTTATTCTATAAAATTATTTGGAAGGCAAAAACAGCTAAATTAATTTATTTCTAGTAAAATACTGTATGGGCTTAAGAGTTAAGACATTGGACTATGCTTGGACTGACTTGGCTAGGCAATACATGGTCCGGACTTTTTATCTTAAAAGCCCAATAAGTTAATTGATAATATTAAACCTCACACGAAATATTTCAGGGTGTTGCTGGAATACATCATCCTGATAGACTTAGTAGAGGATGGAATAGACTGCACAAGCTACGCCCAAATGCAAAGGATATGGCTTTGGTATCGCGGATTTAAATTCAACAGTTGTTAGTTTGGAAGTGTCAATTGGGACCCATAAACATTTTAAGAGATATGTTACCCTCCTTAAAGCCAGGATTCTCTGAAAATCCACCTTTTCTAATTCATATCTACTCCTGAGAATATTTAAGTCGCCTAGCTTTCTTTACTTGTGGCATACAAAATGATTTTATACTGAGCCAAATAGAAGAATTTCACCCTCTTCCTGTTGAGAAAAGTTCGAGATAATATAAGATTCAGTTGGAATTTGGAATATGCCATCATATAGCTTGGATGCTCATAAATCTTGGGTACGTCGGGGGACTGACTCCTAAGGCTGATCCCTCTACTTCTGCTGCAGCTGTTGTAATTGATTCTAAGGCTCTTCGACTTTGCTTAGGTGGGCGAACCCCGGCGAACGAATCAGCTAATGGGCAGATCTAAGACTGAGGCAGCAGGAGCAGAAGACGGAGACAATTTAGTCAAATATTGATAAGTGGGAAAAAAGTTTTTTTTTGAGTTGAACAGAGCTGATCAGGGACAGCAATAATTTACTGTACATAATTAATTTGTATCATGTTCAATTGACCTGGATTGTACTTGTATGACTTTACTTCCAGTATCCTAATTGGTTCACAAAATACTAGTATGGTGAATATTTGGAAGTTTAGTTAGCTTACCTATTTGGTAGGCCATCTCCTCACCAATTATTTGCTTGAGGCTGGTTCTGGTTTTTTTTGTGTGGAAACATAATCAATATATAGCTTATTTCCTTGTTAAATTTGATAGGTTGGTTGGCCTCGGAGGCCACTGACAAAGCTAGCTGCTGCTCTGAGGAATAGTTACATGGTGGCTACTTTGCATTCCATAAAGAAATCAACTGGAGAAGGTATTTAGTAATAGGCTTTTTCTGTTGGAATTAGCCTTTCCTCAGGCTGGCTGTCTATTATGATGTGTTATTAGTAAATTATTCTTAACCTACTTAAATGAGTATTACAGTTTCTTTTAAACTAAGTGACGGACATCTTAGTGTACTTGCGGAAGTTGCTTGGCAGAGGGGAATGACCAAAAGAAGCTGATAGGCATGGCCCGAGCTACATCAGACCATGCTTTCAATGCAACAATTTGGGATGTTCTTGTTGATCCTTCCTATCAGGTACTCGAATGTTATAATTTATACGTGGATAATTGACCCTCATTTGAACAGAAGCTTATACTAATATCGCTGCTTGCTATTTAACTAATTTTGACAAATGCCTTTTTGCATTTCATGGCTTTGGATCCTTACCACTGGCCATGATCTTTTGGCTATTCTGTAGAGCGAATCATCATGAGATATTGGGAATAGTTTTCGACATTCTTGGCTGCATGGAATACAATGTCAGCATGATGCTGCTATCATTCCTATCTTCATTTTGTGTTGATTCTATTTGTATTTATTATTTTATTAACATACAAAATCTGGTTTGAAGTTCTTGAAGAACTATCTATACTAAAACCTATTGACAGCTTAAAATTAAAACAGAACGTACTTACTAATACTCCATGTTCGGTGAGGAAAAGATTAATTGTTGATGGTTCTTCAAATAAATTCTATTGCTATCCTGCGCCATCACTAGATCTTTGTTACACGTTTATGGTTGTTGATTCTGCCTTTGGATACTGCAGCTGTAGTTTTCGTTAAAATGTGTCTGGCTCTTTCTTATTACTGTTGAATTATGAGGCTGTAGTTTTGAAAATTTACTGGTTATGTAGGGCCAAGGGCTAGGAAAAGTCCTCATTGAGAAGCTTATAAGAGCACTCTTGCAACGAGACATTGGGAATATTTCGCTGTTTGCAGATAGTAAAGGTACATAAACAAGATTATGGTCTGTTGCAAATACTTCACTATTGGGGTCAACCGTCATATATTATCAGTCGAGAAGAGCTTGCCATAATTTTTGACGAACCCTTTGTATAAGATGCCAATGAGTCTCAAAAGTTCTAGTGTCAATTTCTAAAACGACATCGTTTCTTATGTTTAATGCAGTTGTGGAATTCTACCAGAATCTGGGTTTTGAGCCCGATCCAGAGGGCATCAAAGGTATGTTTTGGTACCCAAAGTATTAGTTGAGCTCCGTTCGGCATTCATCATCACTGCTAACAATATTGGGTTGCGTGTGACAATGAACATGTACCATATTTTTCGTGTACGAGATTTGTATGGGGGAACACATTTTCATTTTTCTGCAAAGCTCTATTTCTCTGCTCCAGTGATGTCTACTTGTAATTCTTTGTAGTACACTTTGGATTACACTTGTGTCAAAATCTGATCATGCATTGAAAAAAGTGTTACCAAAATCTGCCAACTCATCGATGATGTAAATCAATATGTTTACTTTTATACACATGTAACGTGATCCAAAAATATTTACATGATTAAAAATAGAATATGTTACGATTATTCAGTCTACTTATCACGATAGTTTTAAATAAGGACATGTTTATGGAAAGGATATTGAAATACTCTGGGATAATTGACACAATCGCCATCTCCATTTCATACAAAGAGTTCACCACAATCCACATCCAAATGTTTGTATAATTTCATTAAGATTCGCGAAGTATGATTATACATGACAACTGAACGACATTATAGGTGTTTTTAATGTACAGTTTTGATCAAAACGCCATAATTAACGCTAAGAATTGACAAAGTTTGAAACTAGAATTAACACTGCACATTGATCATAGCCCATCAAATTTAAACTCTCGACAGTAAATCAGTTGGGTCCAAAATGAGCTACTGGAACATTGACAGCAGCAACTATAATTTCTAATGAAGCTACTCATACTGGGAACCTGACACTGCCTCAGCACCAACTAAAACCCCAAAACCTGTGGCTTTATACTAGAAAACCACACGCATCGATCTAAGCGCACAATATCATCAGATAATGTTCCAAGATATGGGCATTACGACCTTAAATTAGAATTTTCATAGAAGATTTATATTTACATGATGATATGTGCTAATATCTGTAGATCGATGAGAACAAAACTGATTACTTCTGAACAGTTACCTTGTAAATGCACGAAGGCCCATTATAATGAGCCATGTTGAAAGTGCTCTGAAGATGTATCCTTGTTCCGTCTTGACTGATCAGATACCTGAAACAAAAATGTGAGATCTTCCACTGTCAGACGAGTCGCGGTGCCACCACTTTGATCATCACCAAAAGCGGATGCAATCATTTTTCTCTTGTCATCCTGAAGGCATGAGAAAACAGTAGATACTTCAAATCCATTAATATAAATTGACAAAAGCACTCATTAAATTACACTACATTTAATTTTCATTATGTCAACCTCAAATGTTAATAGAAAATGAGACGAGATATAGGCAAAAAATTCAACTGATGATGCATTGCTTAAATACTTTTATAGCATTTTACCGTGTTTCAAAAATAAGATTAAATGGGAAAGATGAGTAATTGGAATGAAAAAAGAAATCAAATTCAAGAAAGCTTTAATTTATTTTGAGCTTTAGGTTTTCGTCTCCATTTTCTCAAATAATGATGCTTAGAATTGCAACGGCACGCTACTTTTTACATGAAATAAACAAGTACCTAAGAGGAAAGCATATTTGATAATCGGGGTCAAAAAACACTAGGAACTAAAATTGGAGAATTGAACATAAAGAACGGAGTTAAAAGAGTTCCTGTTCACCTACGCATGCATATTAGATTTAGATAAGGTAGGCATGTTATTTGCTCTGATACATGAAGCTGAAGAGGGGATTAACATTAATTAGATTTGTGGATATACGTGAAATGTCAGCCAAGAAGGTGGTCTGGTTAGTAGTCACAAAGGATGTACTTTTAGTCAACATTGCAATACAAGTCTAGAGAGTGAAGCAATAATAGAGCTAAAATATATACGTCAAGAAAGGATATATTTGGGGTTTGGGCTAAAAAATTCATAGAGATGAAACTTTGTGCAAGTGAGTTTTAACGGGCCATGGAGAAGTTTTCACGAGTCCCTGTTAAACTGTGAATACCCATCAAACTGAATGGAAAAATGTGGTTTGCAACAAGGATTGGCCATATCATTGAATGGAGAATGTTTTATGTAACAAGAGCTAGCTGAGATGAGAATGTTGGCATGGGAAATTGATAAAATATGAAGATTAGTATTTCTTTGAAATGGTAAAAAACCTTAGAAGATTAACAAACAGAATATTGATTGAGATGATTTCAAGTAATTGAACAGACTAATTTCTGCACAACAGCACAAGAAAGGCGCAACCCTGAGACATGCAAAGATCAAATAAATACCATGAATTATATTTTAAATGAAATACAGTTCTTAAGTAGTATAGGAAGCAATTACTCTACTCACAGCAAAATGGAGGAAACAGACACAATCAGCTTAAATATGGAGTGAGGCTAAGTTGTGTTGGATTTAGTAAATAAGCCCTGAGAAAATTAATGTGTGATATATATAAATGACGCAGTTAGAGGAAAAAATGATGTCATCCAATAAATGAGAATATCAGAGGGGGATGTATCAGATAGATCAGGAAAACATGAAAGATCCGAAATAATCGTAATATAGCTTTTTTCCACTTTCTTGCATAATCTCTTAACCACCACACTGGCCTGAAGATGACAAGTAAATGGATCAACTGGTAAATCATACAAAATATAAACTACCTGAAGAGCTAAAATTCGATCTTCCACAGTGTCCTTAATGGTTAACCGTGATACAGTAACTTCACGCGTCTGTCCTATTCTGTGGGCTCGATCAACAGCCTGGTCTTCAGTTGTAGGATTCCACCAAAGATCCAAAAGGATTACGCGACAAGCTGCAACCATGTTTAGACCAAGATTTCCAGCTTTTAGCGACATCAACATAACCGACACCTGCAAAACCCAATTCTTATGTGAGGAAACAGTCCACTGGAGTCAGCAAAGCAAGGTACAAAGACAAGCTCAAAATAAGACGTGGAACACCAAGGAAACCACATTGGCATCTCAAAGCATGTCTAATAGAATACGTCATGAAAACATATAAGGGGTAATTAGACCCATTAACAGTCTAGATTAGAAAACGGATGCCATACATGTACCAAGAGTACCCTCATTGAAAATTCCCTAAATGGGCACATGAAGCACATATAAGTAAAAAAAACATTTAAGAAAAACTAATTACCCTCATTGAACATTCCCTAAATGGGCACATGAAGCACATATAAGTAACAAAAACATTTAAGAAAAACTAATTTATGATCACGTACAATTTTGTAGGGTCTATTTTCTGAAAAGAAAAATTTAAGGCCAAATTGTTGATGCCACAATGAAAAACAAATTGGAGCACAAAGTAGGGTTATAAGAAATGATTATGGGATGGAGTATTTTATAATATCTAGGCCAAATTTTCTCTCAAAGAATGGAAATGTTCATCAATAATCATCTTCTTGTTGACGTGCTAGCAAAATGGTATTTCCAAGAGAAAACACAGACATGATTCGAAGTCACATGATCCCTTGTGTTTACAACTAGGGTACCAAAACAATTTTGGGAAGGAACAATTCTGATAGCATATTTGATTAAATCGCATGCCTATACACATTCTGAATTCAAACCCCTTTAGTGACCCATATCTATCCCCAACTCTGAACTCTTCATTTCAAGTCCTCTTAAAACTCTTCTGTTCTAGCGTTTCCATGAGCACAATTACCTAGAAAATACAGACCACGGGCAATCAAATGTATTTTTGGGATACTATCCTGGAAAAAGGTTATAGTTACTACAATCTTGAGTTTAAGATTGTTCATCACCTTTGAAGTCACTCTCTGGAAACAAGTTTTTCTTCTACAAACTTCTCTTTGGGGGGAAAGTTCAGAGGGAAATCAATGTTAGGGATGAGACACTTTACTCTTGGGTGCCATTAACTATGACCAAATAACATGCGGTGGAGGACACCATTCTAATATCCCAAAGAGAAGTCGTTATATCCATATCCCTCAAAATAGGAAACCAATCCAAACACCCCATCCCACTCCCACTCTCATCTTCGTCCGTACCAAGAATTCATACCCACGCCTTTGCCTTTTTCTCAGTAGATAACATTCCTTCCTGAGCTCTTCAATCAGGTTGCCCTCGTTATCTAATTGATCTACAACCTCCAACCTACATAAGTTATTGCCTTTAGGCTCTATCAATCCTCTGATTCCCACAGACTTCTACATTTTAAAACCAGAGTCAATTCCCAAGCAGCTTCAATTTTGCACTTTGAGGCTTCCCACCAATCGCAAACCTTTTCGACACGCTACTGTCTAAACTTAAGATGTCATAACAAGATGCTTCCACGTCTGGAACGAGTGGGACCCTAAAGAAAAAGAAAGAATTGGAAATGTCTGGATACCACACTCACACCTACCTCCAAATTTACATGTGGGCAAAACTCCTGTCAACCTAAATAAACTATGAACATATCCGATTTACAAGAGACCACCTTTTCTCTGAAATTAGACGATGTGAACTTGGAATTCCGAAAAGGTATATCCGTAAGTTCACGCTCTAATTTAGAACAGTCCAAGATTTTCACACTTCTAGTCATGAAATGTCCAAACTAGCCCAGTCCATCATCATGGTCACACATCTCACTCTTTTACCCTTCCTGTTTCTCTGCCTATGATCCCATCAACAACTTCCTGACTGCCAGCGACTCCACTATATCCTTCTCATTTCTCAAGAGCACAAACTAAGGTTTAATGGAAAACAATTCATTAATAGATAAAAAGCCTTAGGTATTCACAGGGCATTGACTACTACTAGCAATTTATTGTATCCTAGATTGGACCGCGGTGATCACTAACCAAAAAACCTGAACACTTTATGAACAAGGATTAGTTGGTCAGCATGTAAAGATAAAAAAGGTTTCACTCTCATCATAAGTTTAAAGTGACAACTGGCTATCATTCCATAGCTCAACATCATTGATATCACAATAATTTGTACAAAGCACACAATAATACAACTGAGGATAAGATTATGTCACTCTCTTCAAAATAATTAAGAAGACCAATGAATATTCAAGAAACGGAAGAAGTTAACATTTGTGCCAAGTGCCTCAACAAGTAAAAGTCATCAAATACCACTGGATAAAGTTATATATGCAAATAAATAACTATTTAACAAGATCACTTCTATTCCCATATGCTTGCCGATGCATCTGCCATTGAAGTTATACTATAATTTTCCACTCAAAGAATGGTCCACAGGTTCATCCGATAGATCCACACTGAATGATCCTTTGCATTTAATCAGATTTACGTTCCAAGTTATAGAATTTAATCGCTAATAGCTATATTTATTTGCTAATCAGAATGTACCAAACCAAAACATATCTTCAGTTTAAAGATAATATTGTAGGTTCTTTTGCTTACAAAAGGATAAAGGATTGAAAAAATAACAAGCATTATATCAATATTAAAGGGAAATTATCAACATAATATAAGAGCTGACAAGTGAGAACTATATGTCCAAATAGATACTGATGAACATTTTGATAGTCACATCAACTGAGAAGTGGCAATGTCCATGGAGTGAAAACAATGAATTCATTAAAGTTAGAAAAAACGAGTAACAAAGAGATAGGAATCGAACTTCGGGTATGGTATTGAAATCTTTGACAGCCCTGTCTCTCGCAAGTAGAGTCATTGTACCATCAAGCCTCCGGTAACTTATACAAGAATCCTTCAGGGACTCCTCAACTAAGTTCAACATGCCAGTCCACTGGGAGAAAACAATAGCTTTTTCAGGTCCGTCGGTATCTGAATCTAGACCTATACCTGAAGATGAAGCACTGCTGCTGGTCTTGGGTTTGCAATGTGACCTGAGAATCTCTAAAACCGCTTTGATTTTAGAGGAGAGGTAATCCTTGTGGAGAACCATAGAATTCTCATCAAATTCTGATGAGAAAGGGACATCATTGTCAGTATCACTAGAGATACATCTCCACAAGGTAGGTTTTGAATATACAACATCAGCTCCAAGTTGTTCTTTACATTCAGGGGCTGGGCATGTACTGTCTTCCCCTGTCAAAAACTCGTTGACACACTGATAGCAGAAAACATGTCCGCACATGGTGACAACAGCATTTTCAGGAGGATCCTGTTGAGCATCAAATCATCAGACTGTTGTGCAGCATAGTTTCGGTGCTAAAGAGAACAAACAATCAGAGAATTAAAAATAAGTAAACATTTAACTTGTTATCTGAAAATAAATTTTGGAACTTACAAACCATTTTATTAGTGTCCAAGAGTAGGGAATACCACACTGTATCCCTCATCTCAATAGATGGACAAATCGACTATGTATGTGATTGTGAACCATGAACAATGTGCATATGTCTACTACAAGACAAACTATCTTTGAAGCATCTCATGTTTGAAAGGAACCTTTGAGAAAAACACAAGAACATGATTGGTCAATCGTAAATACAGGTGAGAGCGAAAAGAAAAATTCTGTCCCAAGGGAAGGAAAGGTGTTTCAACTTTGGAAATTCCAGTCTCTTGCGAGACTTCCCATTCTTTTTCCTTCAAGAAAGACCACGTGACACAAGTGAGGAGCATCCCAAGTCCCCTTTTACCTCGTGCAAGTAAAACGTGACCTCCAGCAATATGAGAAAACTTAACATAGAGTTTGATGGTTCAAAAGGCACCACAAAGAGAGAAAATCACGAGCTAATCCCACCACAGTAGCTGAAGTTTATTCCATCTTTTCTCCGTTCTCGAGAAAATTCACCACTTTCTAGAGAATATCTATTTGATCTTAAAGTTTTATGTGGCTTAAAACAAAGAAAGTGATGCACAAAGCATCACAGTGCCATCACTAAGCTTCTCAAGTTAGAATCATAACCAAAGATTCTTGGTATGCTACTTTAAATCAAGTGCAACATAAGTCAATTTTATTATCTATTGAGCTCCTGTTTGGGCTCCATTATTTCCAAAATTCATTTTTTCAAAATTCATTTTCAACCAAAAAGTCACTATTCCAAACTACATTTTCTCCCAAAATCATATTAGAATTGAGCCCAAACAGGGGCTTGGTAAATTTAGAAACAAAAAAGCACAACAAAGACTTGGTGGGGGTGAGGGTGGGGGCAGTGGCATTTCAAGAAGTTTACTAGTATGCAAGCACCAAAAGCAGCAATCATGCTATGGAAAGAGTTTAACAAGGGATAACATACTTTGCATACAAGACATATTGCCAGGGAAGCTTCCAAAAGCTTTAGTAAATTCACTAGCAGTTCCTTGGGAAGCGTCTTCGCCATGTCAGAGGACTCCTTTCCAACAGGGTCGGAGCTGAGTCCTTTGACAAGTAGAGGGTGATCACAAGCTTGGCGAAGACGGAGGAGCAGCAATAGAATATTAGCATAATTTTGATTCACAGTACCAGCAGCCGCATAAGCCTGCATTTATGGTTAATTTACAATTTCGCAAAGATCAGTAAACTGAATAAAAGATACAATTATAAGACTTTTATCAAGTCCTCTATAATAAAAAAATTTGAAAGGAAAAGCTAGAGAAAACTTGTATTCAGACGGTAAGAGTATCTGATGAGGACATCACTTGTTTTGGGCCATCTTATTTTGTTGTGGACCATTTACTTATGTTTTATTTAGTTGGATTTGTATTATGGGCCACCCCAAGCCCTTTTGTCTATAGGGTTG
>CAIGRB010069572.1:22463-38925 GCA_903798255.1 Fraxinus quadrangulata
CCTTGCTGTGGTTATTTCTGCTGGATACAGTACTTTTCCATTGATACCTACATCAAAATGGTATCGGAGCTAAAACTTGGTTATCTTCATCAACTGTCCGGTAAAAACAACTGCCACCTCAACACACATACAGCGATTTACCCACAACATATGCTCGGCCATTTACACAAATAACCAGGATGTTTTACCAACTTCTGTCATCATTCCCAAAAAGCCAGATTTCTGCAAACCACCATCTCACGCTGCCGTTACGTGCTGCTGCTTTGTTGTTCAGTAAGTTCTTTGTTACTGTTCTTGAAAAATAGGCCCGAATACACCAAAAATCCAATCCTTAAACCCAAAATAGTCCATCACATACAGCCCGCCTGATATATACACAGCCCAAGTTCCCTATATTACCTCCAAGCCCATTAACCTTCGGCCCAATATAAACCAAAATATTCTTATGCCACAGCCTAACACAAAGGCCCAACGAAAACAGCCCACTTCCAAAGCCCAACAGTTCACTACCCTAACATAATCAAGCCCATTATCTGCACGGCCAAATTACATCTACCAATAACCCAAAACTTAGACAGTGTCTTCCCCGATATCCCACAGCGTCGCTGGCATCCACCATCTCCTCATTCTCCAAAGACCCCAACCCCAACCCCAACCGCCACCCTGCGCCACAACCGGAATCTCCATTATACGCTACCATCACCCATCTGTCAGCCTGACACACAATAAACGAACCCACCTGCTCCAATAGCTGAAATGGCCCCCCAACCTGAATCTTTCGCTATTTTTACTACAATACCACATATCACGACACACAGAGATAAAATTAATGCTATTTTAGATGAACAAATTGTGTTAACCAATGATGGAGAGATTCAACTCTTCCTTGTTTGTTGGGTAGTTAGATCTGATTCAAATTGCACATGAATTCCCAGAGAGAAGCTCTAACAAATCTGGATCAAGTTGTTGGTGTTTCGATATTTGGTTCTTAAGAAATATCGTCCCCGTGGTAGAAGTTCAGCCACTTGACTTATGGGTGGGAGATTGATTGCCACCTTTTGTGATTTAGCCACTCGACAGAGTCAAGTTTTTCACCCACCCCGAGAGAGTTGATGAGGACGTCACTAGTTTTGGGCCGCTTATTTTGTTGTGGACCACTTATGTTTTGTTTAGCTGGGTTTGTATTATGAGCCGGCCCAAGCCCTTTTGTCTAAATGGTTGTTTTTCTTTCTATTTATAGTTTGTATTGTAACTTGAATGAGGTAGTTGATGAATATGAAAATGAATAATATGCTTGGTTAACAAGTTTTCTCCTCCCTATCTTCCTCCTCTTGTTCTCTTCTTCTCCAATCTTCTCCCCCCCCATTCTCTCCAGTTCTCTCCACCCCACCCCACCCCCTGCTGCCTATTTCTTCTTGTTCTTTTTGCTGTGGTTATTTCTGCTGAATAAAGTACTTTTCCATTGATTCCTAAATCAGTATCCCATGATAAGTGTCCAAAAATTAGAACCAGCTATTCAAGACATCATTGTTACTCTTTGCACCAGTAGATTAAAATGCTTCTTCCTTCTTTACAAGGAGCTGAATTCCAAATCAGGGAAAAACACTGTTTATCAGGACTTTAAGTTTATTTTTCGGTAGGTAGAAATTGAAGCAATTCTATTTAAATCTAGGTGTAGTCATACCTCTCCACTTGAGTGCTTTGAAATTGGCTCTATCAAGGACAATGTCCAAAGTTAAATACAAAATTTCAACTTCAACTAATGCATATATGCATGTGGATTCTGCACGTTATAGATAAAACAAAAATGTGAATGGATGGATGTGGGGGTGGGGGTGGGGGAGAGAGACCTTAAATTGTGACCGTGATTGTGCTTCAAGTCTGTTATAAAAAGCTCGTTCTTCTGTGGAGAATTCCACCCGCGTCAAATGTGTTGTTTTCGGGGGTAAAGTGATTATAGGCTCACCATCAATCAATGTACCTACACCACAAAGGCTGACGATAATGAGCATGGCCAATATAAATGATTTAACTGATTTTGCACATCCAAATAATAACACCTTGTTTGAATGAAGTAAATTAACAAACTCTGTGAAACGTTGCTGATTAGAGTCCACAATCAAAGCAGAAAAGTTATGAATGATCAGGTGGAAATAACAAAATCAAGAACGCCTGTATGATAAAATCTGTTTCCCAATCAGTATATGCTTCGCGTATCACATTCAATAATGAAAGGAATTTCTACTGATGCACTACCAAAAAGGGAAGGATAGAAGTCAAATGTACAGAACTAAAATCAGTTTACTAGGGGACCAATAAGCAATGTCAGTCAACAAGTTGAGAGTTCAAATATGTATCATAACAAAGCAGAGAACAAAGTAGAGAGAACATTTTGTATTCATTAACACAAATGCTATTTGTTGCAATTAGAAGTGCAAGATATAATGCTTGTCCAATAGCACATGAATACAAATCATATCATCCCCCCAAACATTACATTTATTTTTTATGCAACAGAACAAGCGAGTGTTAGACCAGCATTCCCATCAACTGTGACTTACAACAAATGTTTGATGATGTTAGATCAACCTATTGCTAAACATTAGTGATGGTTGAAAAAAATTCCTATTGGCTAGTAACAATTATATGAGAAGATACATAACAATCAAATATTACTCTCGATCTAGAAGTCGGTTATGTTTGTAACTTGTCAAGAAGTTTCATCAACAATGTTCTCAAAACGGGAGTTATACAGCTCACAAGATACAAAGAGATTTCTATCAACCATAGCAAGTCAACAGAGCGAAATATAAGGATGAAATCCAGTCAATAAATGCTTCTTTATATGGGCTTTTACTTCCCTTTCCTAATTTTATTAATCAAATTCGCTGGTAAGTTTCATGTGTCTATCTATAAATATCCAAATTCTTTCTGCCTGTAGATGACATGGTTAAAGGTACAACTCACTTCATGCACCAATATGAACTCATGATCATTCACTAACTATAGGAGTAACCTAGTGATTTCGTTTTGTAAGAAGGTACAATGGCATTCCCTAAACCATGATAACTTGCAAAAACATCTTTACTTTCACAAGAAAGACATGATTTAGATAAAGAGCAAGAGTAAAAACATAAACAAAATGGCGAAAATATGAATATACCAGGCAAAGAAAATAATAATTATTAAAGCCATTGTTCTTGGTGCAGAAAAATAAGTGTTCTCATTTCTGTCAATGATTGGAATCTCTTCCAAATTTTGGCTGTTTTAAATCCTTGTGGATGATCTTCACGTCTTTTATGTACAAAGCTAAAATTTCCTTGACACAAATGTTCAATTTCTTATCAATGCATAAGTCACTTTGTTCCCTCTCTTCTTAACATGCAAAGTGTGATTCAGGGAGGAAGAAGGAAAAAAGGAAACAAATAACAGTACATGATTTCAACTATATTTCAGAACTCTAATCACCTTATGCTGTGTGAAGAATTATTGAACTCAACATGTTCTTTCAACCTTAATTTTATTAAACATTCATGAAAAGATTTAATTATCAAATTTATGAACGATCAATTTAACTTTGCTTTGTTGGATTTAAACTATCTCTACACAAGCAATAAAATTTGAAAAAAATTGTTATATGCACTATTGATTTGAAAATATTGCTCCAACATTCTCCAATCTGTTTAATTTATATTAAGCAGAATCAAACCAATTTAAAATTCAAATGCTTATACTTTATCAATATTGCAGAAGTGCAACTGGATGGTGCCAAAGTGACTATTAAGGTACTTCTACAAGCAGTACATGATGCTTCACGCCTAAAGAAATCAATCTGTGACAAAAACAGTGCTTTTTGTAACAACAGATTCTCAAAATTAGAGATCTTTGTTTGATCATTATTAGTTCCATGTAATAACCATACATCAAAAATCATCCCGACCATGACACCCGCAACAATGCCAACAGTAACTATGGTACCAACACACCGATCGCACAGTTCACAGAGTTAGAAAGGAAGATTCTATTTTTTCACTGTTCACATATATCAGTTAGAACACTATCTGCGCGATTGGGCGTTTTACTTTGGTTTTGATCTGGTTGGCATATTTCTCTACTATTTTATTTCATTACTGCTGGAAAGTCTCGTGTCAGAACAATATATCTACGGCTTGTAATTTGCTAGCACATGCATACAAAGGCCTGTACAAAAACCAAACTCCATGAAGAGTAAAGATTAGATATGAAGAGACAGATCAGCTGCTTTTATGTGGCATACTACCACAGTCCTTACTTAGAACCCTTTCCACTCATACTATCTTGAGCAAATATACAGACTATACAAAGATCACAGAAAAATCTAATAATGAAGGAAAATCACCTTTTGTTCGACGCAACATGATCTGTCTTAAGATGACTTGAAGCTTCTTGTAACCATGAACTGCGTTCCTAGAGATTGGGAACTTGATGGAAGTACCAAATGTTTTCAATTTATCGTATGGCTGATATCTCAGGAATCTGAAATAGCTGAAGACTTCATCTATAGAATTTTGTATAGGTGTTCCAGACAAGCACCACCTTCGTTTTGCTCTAAGGCTGCAGCAGGCTCTAGCCACCAGCGTTCTGTGGTTCTTTATTGTTTGAGCTTCATCCAAAATCACTCTAGACCATTTCACCCTGGCAAGTGTACCGCAATCAGAATCAAAAGAAGACATGTCAATTTCTTTTCCACCCTTCTTGATGCTCTTCTTTACTGATGACTTTTTCGGTTTCTTGTTCATTGAAAATTCAGAAGATAATCCATATCTTGCTAAATCTTTTTGTTCATCATCATCCTCTTCAACCAAAGGTCGTTTTGGAACTTCATTCGTAACAATGGAATACGTTGTTACAACCACATCATAACCTGCCAATGCAGCAGGATCTTTAGTCCTACTTCCTCCATGATAGACTAAAACAGCAAGTCTAGCTTCAGAAGTAACTTTCTCATCCAGCTCTCGAGCCCACTGTCGAAGAACACTGGCTGGACAGACAACAAGTGTACCTGCTGCTGGCCTCCTACCACGGAAATTGCCCATCGAACAACTTGCTTTTGGAAGGACCGTAAAATCATCAGATTCTTTTGTCCGATTTTCTTCATCAAGCTTAACAACACTAATTTCATCATCATCGTCCAAATTCAAGGGTTCGGTTCTGGCATTACAAGAATCTTCAGGTTTAGATTTTGCTTCAGCAAGCCTCTGCTTCTGTATGAGGGCAATCATTGACACAGTCTTACCAAGGCCCTGTGGGAAGCATAATTATGACCTAGGCGAGAGAGTAAAAAATAAAAGAGAAGTCAACTGTTAATGGCTCTGACCTGATCATCAGCTAGAATCCCACCCAAACAATTAGTGCTTGATTCCTTCTGGAGCATCCATGCCAAAGCAATTTTCTGAAAGATGAGATGCTACTTCTTAGAACCATAAATACCTAAAGCAACTAAAAGATGTTCAATAAGGATACAAGGACCTGGTGCCTAAGAAGAGAAACTGTCAAGATACCATCAGGTACATTAGCTTCAGTTTTGGGCTGATGAAGGTCCTGCAGGAAAAACGTTTAAACAATAGATAAATGATCAACTATCCACTGAATAGCAAGTAATCAAAGATGCTGCTGCAACACAGTTTTGCTTAACATAATTGGCAACGTGACTTGTGACCTTGTTTTTAAGGTAGTATAGGCGGTATTCTAAGCCAAGGTGATCATCCTGTAGCCCACTTCAGTGAAAAACTCAATGAGACTAAACACTATCAGTAGTCCTTGTCCTAGGTATACAGACCATAAAAAGAAGAATGTGAACAGATATAGAACAAAATAGTTTGTTACGAAAGAGTGCATAGATGTGAATGTGAAGGAACATTTTTGTTAGAAGTTAGTTAATAACTTTAACATTTGAGACCCAGTTATTCTCCATCTCTTAAGACTGTCAGTCCATTTCTGGCAATTTTTGTTGTGCCCTGAATAGGAGGGCATGTCAAGGTTGGATGCAACATACCTTATTTGAACATGCATCGATCCATTATAGGAAATGAAATTACCAGATACCACTTTAACCATAATGTGAAATCAGATATCAACTACAAGTCAAGTGAAGTAATATAGTAAACAAACCAAATCATTGAAACTTTTCCCATCAAACTCCTAGAAAATTGGAAGTATCAAATGAATCTTAATTTTGCATATCTGAAGGGATGAAAGATTAAATAGGTTATCATGAACGTATTATAATCTACTTAAACGGGAAGAGGAGAAAAATGAATTATCACAAACCACCAACTCCGCTGGAAAAAGGATGAACCATTGCAATCTCTACATGGGACAAAGGTACAAATAAATAGCTTACCTATCATCCTCATACATTCTATTTGTTCATAATTTATGCTAACTTTAGAAGATTTCTGAGGTTGTCTCTTCAAGGACATTTTCAAACACAAATTACCAGAACCTTACCTACTCCAACATGGTTCTCCTAAGACACTCCTAAACTAACCAAATAATTTAGTGCAATCCCCAATAAACACACAAAAATATATAATAATAAATAAATAAATAATGAATCCCATTAAAAATCTTTTTTTTTTTATAGGTAATCAAATAATTTTATTAATAAAAAAAAGATACACGGGAAGTGTACTATCAATTTAAACAAGAAAGAAAAGACATGAAGTTAGGCAGTCTTTTCATAGGATTACTAGTCGCGGCATTAAACTAATTATACAAAGTCAGATAAAAGAATTCTCTAAATTGCTCTGTGGTCGGCGTTTGGTCTTCAAAGCATTGATTGTTCCTTTCTCTCCACACACACACCATATAATGCATTACGGGATAAGATACATACAAACTTGCTATCCTTATCAAGAAACTTTCTCCTCCATGACTGCAACACGTCCTCTATGCATCTAGGTAACACACAATCTATATGTTGAGAAGCCAGAATATTATTCCACAGCCAACGAACACCGTCACAGTGAATGAACAAGTGGTCATGCGTCTCCCTATCACTCCTACACACATAACACCACTACGTTACATAAAAGTCTTTTCTTTGAAGGTTATCCATCATTAATGCATGTCCCCTCACAACTGTNACACCCATTGTTGGAGGCTAAAACGTCATTCACCATAGCAAAAGGCATCATAGTAATGCGATACAAGGAAGGAAACCCCACCTTAAGCGGTATATCACCACACCAACAATCATGCCAAAATCTAATATTATTGCCATTCCCCACCACAAAAGACAAGTTATTCCGAAATTCATTCCAACCTCGTCGAATATACCTCCATAGACTCACCCCGTAAGACCTACGATCCTCACCCGAACACCAACCTCCCTCCACCACGCCATACTTCGCCCCAATGATTTCTCTCCAGAAGCTCTCCCTCTCCATACCAAACCGCCACAGGCATTTGCCCAATAATGCCTTGTTAAACAAAATAAGCCTCCTCAATCCGAGGCCCCCCATCCTCGTAGGAAAGCACACAACTCTCCAGTTAACCAAATGAAGTTTCCTCTCCTCTCCCAACCCCGCCCAAAGAAATTTCCTTTGAATCCTCTCTAATCTATTTGCCGCTGCAACAGGAATAGGAAATAGTGACAAAATATAAGTCGCAATATTTGAGAGAGTAGATTTAACGAGAGTAAGACGACCTCCCTTCGAGAGATACATACGCTTCCACCCCGCTAACCTCCTTTCCACATTTTCCACAATAGCATTCCAAATATTAATAATTTTAAACCGCAATCCCATTAAAAACCTCAAATATCAAAACAAAATATATTCTTATTATTCTTATTATTCTTCCAAATATCGCAAGAACAACATCAAGTAGCCTAAATAAATATTATTGAATATGAAAGAATATTAGATTCTTGATTCACTAACTTCAACAATTCTGTGGTAAGGCTTTAATTAGATTATAAAAGTTTGGTCGAGCTTCAATTAAAATATATTCTTGTTAATGTTAGTAAGATTTTGCTAGTAAAGCTTTCCTATGTTGTACAATACCATCACTAGAAACATGCGAAGTCTATGGTTACTCCAATAATGAAAGTTCCATAAGTGTATGGTTAACCCAATGATGATAGTTCCGTAAGGGAACAAAGAAGGCTTTTAATGAACAAATGAAGATTTATAATAGCTTTTAGCCTTTTACGTTGATCCTTCCTATGGGCAGCTTCCCTGTACGCGTTCTCTGCCTCATTTCAGTTTACTTGAAATTAGATCTTGTTCTCCTTTATTTCATGCTTGTCATAGCAGTGTTAATCTGCTAACTAAGTTCGAGCTAATGCACCATTGATTTTTGTTTAACAAGAAAACAACATAGGCATGCAAAATGTTCCACACAGAACCAACACACAACAACACTAGGTAAATTTTCTGAATTAAATATGCTTGCATGCCTGTACATGTAACTACCCAAGCTTGTGCCCAAACTGTTAACTCATCCGTACTTTCCATTTTGGGAGAGGTTGAGCCCAACTTACCCATCACGGATATCTATCGCAATCCCTACTATTTGAACCCTTGAACTTTTCAGAAGCAATCCCAAAAAAGAAGGGGGTAAGCAATGGAGTTAAAAAAAACACACACACACACTCTTAAGGCCAACATAAATCAGTCAAAATGTATATAAAAGCACTAGTATAATGATCAAACAAGTGCCAACAAAACGTGGCAGAAGACTTTAAAGCACACCTGCAAAGCTGCTTGGAAAATCAATCTTTCGTCAGCATCTGTGTTCTTTTCTTCACCAACCATGGGATGATGTAGAGAATCATTTGAACCACCATAGGGATTGGCTGACGGAGATTTTCCAAGGAACAGAGATGGGGGTAATTGTCTAATGCCTCTGTTTTCATAGAGTGGTGATTCACTAAGATTTACACGGGCAAAGTCTTCTGTATTCTTGCCATTAGAAAATTTTGACCATGCAGGTTGGTTATGTTTTGCATAAGTATCAGTAATGGCATTCTCCACTAAATTGTTTGATCTCGCACTAGACGAAGAAGGCTGAAAGGTTGCAGGAAGGGCCCTCTTCAAAGCCTGTAGAGAAGAAGGTACTGCAGAATTTATACCAAAACTACCTCTATTATTTGGATCTCGAACCATGTTTGAACTAGAAGTTCCAATAGTTTCAGCATTACTTAGATGCTTATGGGGTTTAAACGAAATTTCATCATAGATCTTTGCAGATGGAGCCTTTCGAGAACGATCATTGTAGCCTGAAAATTGTTGAAGGACATCTGATCAACGACTTACACTCTACCGCACTAGGCAGGTGTTTACATTAAAGAATTTAGTTTTTACCTGTCAAATTAGAAGTAGAAGATGACCACGGTGGAAGGACCCTAGAACTGGCAGAAGCAGCAGTATCCCTAACAGGAGACTCATCCCTATAATTGTCTATTTCTCGTAAATCTGAGTCACTATCTGATGAACTGATATCTATAGGATTCGCTGACGCCATTACAGCTAAAGGAGAATCTTCTGTTTCAACTATCAATTCAGAAGAGTTGACATATGTAGAACCAATCTGCAAGTAGAGTCCAAAAACTCAAAGGTGGCATAACACAGTACTGACATGCATGATCCCATAATCCTAGATGAAATTAATTCACTTTTTACCTGTGAGGAATGTCTCAAAATCTCAAGTACACCAACAAAAATGGAGTAACATTTCTGAGTAAATTTTTGAATACAACACAAAGGATCCACATCGTCAAGCATCCATGCAAGTTGAGCACATCAAATTCCAAGAACAAAGAAAAGAAGAAACTTAACAAGGATAACGAGACAGAATTGGAAAAAATAATTCATGTCCACCCAACCCCACACTGGTGGTTTTGATTCCTGAAAACAGGAAAAAGACAAAAAAAAGTTCAAAGTTAGCATATAGAAGCATTTCCCAAAGCATGATAGATTTATCAATAATTTTGTAATACCCCGAAAATATGTACAATATATTATGAAGCATAAGTGCAAGTTTTGAGATTTTAGGGTAACTTATCAACTTTACCATTTTCTAGGGACCTTGTGTTAATATTCCTAATAATTGGATATATATGCGTTTTACACAAAATTAAATTTTAATATTATTTACTTTAGAACTTTACCATTTTCAAGGGACTTTGTGTTAATATTCCTAAAAATTGGATATATATGAGTTTTACACAAAATTAAATTTTAATATTATTTTGGAAATCTATTAAATTATTATCGAATTATTTGATATAAAAGTATTTATATAAAACTTGAAATTTGCACATATCCACATTTGAATCTTATATGATGTAGTTAGAATTTTCTTAAATTCAAATTTCATGATAAGTTTGTTTGTTGAAAGACCAATCTAAATTTGAATTAAGAGTCTTATTAGAATTCTAATTAGGTAACTATCCTTATTTAATCACACCTATAAATAACCTCTTGTTGTTGCACTTCAATTCACACAAATTCAGAGAGAAAAAGAATGGAGAGAGAGAGAGTGTGTGTGAAAACGTGAGAAAGAAAAAAAGAAAAAAAGGGTAGAGAAGAAAGAAAAGGAAAAGAAAAGGTTTTATGATGCGTTCTAGATTAGTTCACATGAATTTTCAATCCTAAGTAGCTCAAGTATACAAGAAATTTAACGAACAATGTATGAATTTCTCTAAATGCCAAGTGGTTGTGTTTTCAATTTTTAAATATTTTAAGTTAAGTACTTTATGTGCTATTATGTGATCCAAATTAAAGAAGGATCTTATGGATAATACCATAAAGTTTCATGGAGATCTGCGAAGAAACTAGACATAAGGCTAGAAACTCTAAGTGGAGATTGAGAATGGATATGACCTATGTAAGAATGAGACGGAAAGGTTTCTATCCCACTAGAAAATTATGTTATGTATGTAATTTACTTGCTTTTTATATTAAATTGTGAAAATACTGGCATGGAATCTATACTGAGTGTATTCGTATGCTCGTTCCATATTTCAAATATTTTTCAGATGGTTGATTGAAGTTGAAGGTTGAAAATGCGGGCATAGTCCGTGTCTCGGGATCAAGAACTTAAATTTTCTTTTAGTAGTTAGTTAGAAAATTATTTTGAAATCAGAATTTTATTTTCAAAATTGACTAAATTTATATTTCAGTAGTAGATTGGATCAATAGATATTTTGAGACGCATAATTCTTCAAAGTTTGTATTACAGTACGAGTCAATCCACTTTTCTTATAGATAAAGAAATTAATTGAGTAACCTCTAGGACATAGGTTCTGGGGCATTACAAAATTGTATCAGAGCTCAATCAACCTTTCTTGGAGACTTTATGAAATTAAAATTTTAGATAACTTTAGTTTTATATAAATTTTGATCAACGTGACATCGGAACCTGCATAATCGACTTCTGACTAACAATCTAAGGTATGAAATTATTTTAGTTTTAAAGTTAACTAGGGATTGCTTGAACTTAATATATCCTATTTGTAGAAAGGTAAATTGTTATATTTTACAGAAAATTTATCGCGATGTTTATTTCCATATAGCGTATTTAGAAATTTATTACTATTTAATGCCTATGAAAATAAACATAAGTTGTTTCGAAAGGAAAGTCCATTGCGACCGAGAGTAAAACATTGAGAATTTTGTTAAATTGTATGAAGTTTTCATTATTTAAACTTTTATAATAAATGGATCGTAATTTCTTTTATTAGAGCCATGACGAGAATTAGAAAAGTAATTGAGTGAAGCAGTAATTATGTATGAAAAAATTACGAAAAATTCATTGTTTTAGTTTTCTTGATTTGCATATTCGCAAGACTGATGGGCTTTGTAAAAAAGACTTCAATCTTCTAAGGCGAGCTTGGGATTTAAGTGGTCCACTTGTGACCCCCTCCTCATCTGGAAACCTTTTCAGTTGTACATTATTCAAATCAACAAGATGAAAAGTAATATTGCAAACCTACAAAAAAATTGATGCAAAGCCCATTTAGCCAAATTCTATTAGAAGCAATAAGAATATATTGAACCAAAAGAATACTGCTCAAGTATTCTATCGTTTTCAGCTATATGGGGTTAGTTGAATTGACTTGAATGACGTCTAATATACGATCCCCATATATAAGGTTTCGATGGCAGCTAACTTAGCTCGAGAATTACTAGCTGCTATGCGAGAGATGTCGCATCAGCAACCACCATAACAACCACGAGGCAGGCTTGGATTGTCTTCAATTATAGAACAATTTTGCAAGATGCACCCACTGTGTTTGAAGGTGGCCCCGATCCACTAGTTGCTGAAGAATGACTTCGCCATCTTGAGCTTATCTTCAAGTTTATAGAATGAGCCGACGCACAGAAAATTCTTTTGTGTGGTATTTGTGATGGAGAAAGGAGAAGGTCATTGGTAGGAGATGATTACTAGATCCCGCACCGATGAGCAACATCCAAATTTGCCCCACATCTGGCGGAGATTTGCCCCACAATTGGTGGATACAGAGGAGAGACGAGCTTGACGTTTTGAGCGTAGACTAAGAACTGACGTTCGGAAAGCAGTGGCAGTATTCCAATTGGCACCTTTGATGATGACCAGACTGATGAAGGTAGTAAACATCGGACTGGCTCCTTAGACAAGCGCAAATGGTACGATAATATCAAGAGGAATTGAAAAGGTCCCTACAATAAGGGAAGGACGAAAAGATGTGCCAACATCAGTGACAAGAATCAACAATCATTCTGTCCAAAATGCCAAAAACCTTATAATGGAAAATGCGTGACAGGAAAAAGGTGTTTCTTACAGATGTGGCAAACTAAGACACGTTGCCAAATACTGCACTGAGGGATAACATAAGGCTAAAGATCAAAAGGTGGGCAAGGCCAGAGTTTTTACTTTAAAACAGGAAGAGGCAGAGCACGACTACAATGTGGTGGCAAGTATCATATCAATCTCTAACATGCATGCTTTTATATTAATTTATTCAGGAGCTACACGCTCATTTGTTTCTTCGATATTCGTTTCAAAGTCGAACATAGATAGTGTACCCCTTCATAACATATTAGAAGTATCACTACCGTCTGGAAAGATGCTTGATGCAAATTATATAGCGAGGAACCTAAATTTAGAAATAGATGGAAAGATTATAAAAAAAGACTTGGTGGTCCTAAACATGAAAGATTTTTACGTTATACTTGGAATGGTCTGGTTGTTAAAAAAATCATGCAACCATTCATTGTTTCGAGAATTATGTAATTTTTCAATGACCTAATGAAGAAGAATTCCATTTCTTTGGAACAAGGGTGAAACCTCTACCCCAACTTATATCAGCAGTGTAGGCTGAATGCTTGTTGAAAAGAAGTCTGCTCAAAGATTCTTAGTGTCTTTGGCCAAAATTGATCAAGAGTTACCATCGACGAAGTTCAAGTGATGAGGGATTTTTCAAATGTATTTCTAGAAGATTTACCAAGAATGCCTCCAAATCGAGAGATTGAGTTTTCTATTGACCTCATACCGAGTGCCACACCAATTTCAAAGGCCCTTTATCGTATGGCACACAGATAAGCGGCCTTTGAAATTGAAAATAGAGAGAGAGAGAGAGAGAGAGAGAGAAGAAAAGGTTTTCTGGCGCGTTCAAAATTTGTTCTCAAGAATTTTCAATCTTAAGTAACTCGAGTATACAAGAAATTTAACAAACAAGGTATGAATTTCTCTAAATGCCAAGTGGTTTTGTGTTTTCACTTTTTAATATTTTAAGTTAAGTATTTTATTTGCTATCATGTGATCCAAATTAAAGAAGAATCTTGTGGATAATACCATAGGGTATTATCTAGGGCTAGAAACCCTAAGTGGAGATTGAGAATGGGCATGACCTATGTGAGAATGAGACGGTCGTGTTTTTTTCCCACTAGAAAATTATATTATGTGCGTAATTTACTTGCTTCTTATATTAAATTGTGAAAATACCGGTATGGAATCCATATTGAGTGCATTCGTATGCACATTCCATTTTTAAAATATTTTACAAATTCTTGATTGATCGGAGTTGAAAGTTGAAAATGCTGGCAGAGTCCGTGTTGCGAGATCAAGAACTTAAACTTTCTTTCAGTATTTAGATAGAAAATTATTTTGAAATCAGATTTTTATTTTCAAAATTGATAGGATTTATATTTCGTAGTGGATTGGATCAATTGATATTTTGAGACAATAGTTCTTCAAAATTTTTTGTATTACAATGTGTCAATCAACTCTTATAATGGCTAGAGGAATTATTTGAGTAACATTCAGGACATAGTTCCAGTGCATTACAAACTTACTCAAAATAAAGAAATATGCGCAAGGAGAAGAATCAAAGTAGAACAATTAAGCTCATCAAGGCCTCCACTTTGGAATCGAACATCTAATGTTACACTAACTTAAGTAAATAATTGTGAACAAAGAATGACTACTGGTGAACAACTAAATATATGGATCAAACCATAATTCAAAAGCATATACGGAGAAAACCAAGTCCAAACAGCAAGTTCAAGGCAAATATCATATTCAGATGAAAGAAAATGATCGAGCAAAGAAACCTTAATTTCAACCCGAAATTCAAATGATACAAGCCCCTAAGAAAACTGCTCTCCAAGATTTCCTTGGTTTTCCTTTTCTTAGAAGTAAAAATATCTCCCACAAAATAAAACAATGAGTTTAAGTGCCAATTGCTACAAAATACATACGCATGTGTGTGATAACTTCCATGACTCGCATTAAAATGTAGGCATGTGTGCGATTTCCGAAAGAAAGGGATGGGATTTTCCGAAACCTGGTGTCTGATTCCAACATTGATTCTGGGAGTTGAAAGGCGAGAGCAGAAGGGTTGAAGTAGTTCTTGCTACTCTTCCTAGATTGGGTTCTTCAGAAAAGCCCTAATTGCTCGTCCAAGAGAGTAGCAGCAACCGAAAATCCTTCTTCGGTTCTCATTTTTTCCTACTTCCCATTTTTTTTTTTTTTTTGCTTGGGTACAACACAGCCCATGTTTGGCTGAGGGAAAAAGTTCAGGTATTTTAGTTTTGAGTTTATTTTTAGTTTTCTATTTTGACAATTTATTTTCAAATTGCTAAAATGTATTTGCTTTTTCATTTTGAAAAATTATTTATCAAAACAGAAAATTAGAAAACACCGTTAGTTTGAAATTTTGAAAATTCATTTCATAGCGGGAAAATTGCAGCAACGGTCCCTAATTTTTTTAATTTTTGCAAATTTTATCCTACCTTCATTTTATGTTAGCGGAGATCCCTACCATTTCACAAATATACAGCTGGGGTCTATCTAGAAGAAAACCATCCACTTTTCCGTGAATTGACCAAGAAAATAATTTTGACCACATTTATTAATTATTTCTATACGGGTAAAATAGTAATTTTATCTCCTTATATAAAATAATTAAATAAAAAATTATCATCTTCCACAACTATACCATCCCCATCCCCATCCAAACCCCTACCCCTACCCAAAACCCAACACTGACTACCCATTGCCACCTAAATTTGCCCATTGCCATCGAATTCGCAACCTCTACCACCTCCGATACCCTCTTCTTCATGCCAAATGAAACCCAAATGAGAAATCAAAATTTGAATAGAAGCAACCACCACCTCGCTTCAAAATCAATGCCATCACCACCTCCAACTGCAATGGTAAGCTACTCCAATCTGCATACAAAAATAACTCAAGTTCTGACCATCCACCATTCTTGAGTTTAATTTGTGGCTGCCAATCCGCTGTAAATAGCAATGTATTTCTTCTCTAATTTTCAAATTTCCTTCAAATTTTGTGCGACAATAGAGCACCAAAGCTTGGAGAAACTGCAGCAACATGAGTGCTCTTCAGGTAGCAGCTACTTCGTGGTCTAACAACCCATCCATCCCAGGGTTACGGAAACTAAGGCATTGAGAAAGCTTGGACCAAGAAATAATTTTTGTTCAGAACAAATTTTCGACCAAGAAAGCTTGAGAATTAGTTCTGCTTATGCTGCAAATGTTTAAAAGAGTAATTCATTTACTGATTTTGCAATTGTTGCTGCTGGAGTTAGAATTGACCCTAGAATTGAAGGATTTGGGACAAGATAAGGAGATTTAGCCCAATAGTACTATCAATTTGGTGGATGTCCTTTGAGTTTGTGGTATAAGTGTTTGGTGGTTGTGGATTGTACGAAAAGGTGGATGTGTAGTGGTAGTGGTGGTGGTGGATTTTTTCCCAAATCTGGTTTGCTGATGCAGGTGGAGGTAGCCATTGTCTCCATATCTGAAATGCATTCAGTCTCCTTGTCGGCTTGGTGATGGTAATGGTGTGGTGGTTTTGCCGACTAAAGTTTTTTTGTTTTTCGATTTCTGCAGATTTATTGAGGCGAGTGGTGATGGCTATAGATTTGGTGGTGGTGGTGGTGGTGGTGGTGGTGGTTGTGGTTGTG
>CAIGRB010069575.1:15756-26600 GCA_903798255.1 Fraxinus quadrangulata
GGTCGGTAACAGATAAGTAGCTTCCTTTCTTCAAGGTTCTAAAAGGAAGGAAGAAATTTCAGCAAACAGAGGAGTGCGAGGTAGACTTAAAAGAGTTGAAAAAGCACTTAGGATAGGTTCCCCTCCTTTCCAAACCCAAGACTAATGAATCCCTACAATTGTACTTGACAGTAACAAATGACACTATCAGTTTGGTACTTGTAAGGGAGGAAGATTATCACCAATTGCCTGTTTATTATATGAGTAAAGCACTTCTGACAACAGAGACCCATTATCCAGACATGGAAAAATTATCTCTCTCTTTAGTAACCTCCTCCCAAAAATTGAGGCCATACTTCTAAGCTCACACCATACAAGTACTAACCAACTTCCCACTCAAGTAAGTAGTGTAGAAGCCTAATGCTTCAGGAAGAATGATGAAATGCGTTGTGAAACTTAGTGAATTTGACATTATGTTTGAGACAAAAGTTGTCATCAAAGGCCACGCATTAGCAGATTTTGTGGTAGAGTTCGCCCATATTCCAGAAATGGAAAAGGAAATAGAACCTGCCAAACCTCCTACCTGGAACCTGTTTGTTGATGGTTCATTTGGAGACACTAGATTTGGGGCAAAAGTGATCTTAGCCAGCCTAGAAGGATATAAGCTTAACTGTACTGTGAGGTACTAATTTAAAGCTACTAACAATGCAGTCGAATATGAGCCCTTCTAGCTTACCTCAGATTGGCTAAGGAGATGTAGGTGAAGAGACTAATTGTTAACAGTGACTCCCAATTGGTAGTAAGCCAGGTTAATGGTAGTTTTTAAGCCAGGGACAAGAACATGGCCGTATATCTCAAGTTGGTAATAGAACTTGTTTCATCATTTGAAAAGTTTGAATTGACACAAATCCTATACATAGAAAATGCCTATGCTAATGCGCTTTCGAAGCTAGCAAGTAGCAGAGATTCTGAACTGCTTACTGTTGTGCCTATAGAACACCTTTCCCCACTTCTAAAGGTTATGAGGTGATGTGATTCGAAGATACTCATCTATGGTTGCAACCTATCATAGCATTTCTCAAGGACCAAACGTTATCCTTTGACAAAGAGGAGGCGCAAAAACTGAGAAGACGAGCTGCACATTTTGTTTTCTAGGATTATGTGCTATACAAATGAGGTTTCTCCATACCCCTACTCCGACGCATATGTGGTGAACAGGCCACCTACGTGCTCCAAGAAATTCACGAAAAGGTTTGTGACAATCACACAGGAGGATGTGCTCTGGTACAAAAGGTGTTGAGGCAGGGATACTATTGGCCTACATTGAAAAAGGATGCATAGCAGTTTGTGAAAAAGTGTTACAAGCGTCAGCGCTTCGCGACAATACAAAGTCAACCTTCCCAAGAACTAAGTGTTGTCTCCAGTCCTTGGCGATTTTTGCCAAATGGGGGATTGATCTTATAGGATCCTTACGTAATGGAATGGGTAGTGCCAGTTTTGCCATCGTCTCCATCGATTATTTTATTAAGTGGGTTGCAGCCGAATCTCTAGCCAAAATAACAGAAGCAAACACTTCGAAGTTTTTTATGGAAGAATATTATATGTCGGTTCGAAATTCCCTACTCAATTGTTTCAGATAATGAGTGAGAGTTCAATAACAAAATAGTAAGGGATTTATACAAGGAATTAGGGATCAAAAAACACTTTTCCGCCTCCCGATCATCCTCAGGCTAATATGCAGGTAGAGGCTATCAATAAAACCGTCAAGTATACCTTCAAAAGAAAGTTGGATGCTTCCAAAGAGGCTTGGGTGGATGAACTACCTTAGGTTATATAGGCTATACAAACCACTAGTATGATAGCCACAAGAGAAACTCATTTCTCTATGGCTTATGGAGTCTAGGCTATGAGCCCAGTTGATGTAGGTCTATCCTCTCATCATTGTTTACAGTTCAATAAAATATCTAATGATAAGTTGAGGAGGTATGAACTTGATTTTCTTGATGAAGGAAGAATGAATCCCTAGTAAAGTTAACTACTTACCAACGAAATATGAACTTGATTGTAGTACTAAGAATGAATCCCTAGTACAACAATTCTAAGGTTAAGAAAAAGTCATTTCGTGTGAACTACATTGTATTGCGAAGAGTATTCCTATCCTCTAAAAAACAGAAGTGGACATCCTTGGTCCCAACTGGGAGGGTCCTACCGCATCAGAGAAGAGGTTCGACCTGAAACCTATAGAATCAAAATTTTCTGCAAACAGAACAACATAATCAACATGAATGTCACTCTACAGGCAGTAAAAGAAAATTTCTAATGTTACCTCATCGGGCCATTAATTGAATTCTTCAAAAAATCAACGAGCTACTATCAACTAGTCAAACTCTCGATAGGACAAGGGACAGTGATAGATGTCCTCCACAACACCCAACTCTACCTCGGTCAACTCAAACCAATCTATCAACCCTATAAAAGAAAGAGTAAGAATTAGAATCAAACTAGTACCAGTAAAAGGCAACTAAAGGTGGGACACTCACAAGTTTCAGAGTAGGAGGTTGAAACTATCATGTGATGAACCGTGTCTCCCTCACACATATGCCACTGCCCTTTCACCCAAAACCAATTATCCTTCCATCATTTGATGAAAGAGGGAAGGCCAATGACAAATGGGGAGTGAGGCCCCTACGGACACAAAGAATACTAATCCTTAGAGTTCCCTTTACATAATACTCTGGGTTGAAAGATGGAGTGGAAGACATGGAGGGGCATATCTTTACCTAGGAAAGTCTCCTTCCACAAGAAGTAGGTTCCTACAAGCTGGGCCCAAGCATTCGGGATTAGCTGGTTGTGATTAGCCCGTACAACCTAAGAACAACTCTAAAGAAATGATGAAAGAGTAGAGAAAGTCACTCTTCAGAATAAACTCATTAACAACGACACATCCCTGCTTAGGAAAATAGGCTCGCTCATCAGGTGAGGGTGCTAACAACTCTATTGTATAGGGTATACAATATTTTTCCCTAATCTCTACCTGGTCAAAAACAGTTACTTTAGAAGCAATTTTGGCTGCCCCCACCTGTGTCGTAATCTACATGAGTCTCTCTTATGAGCAATATACTTTGACCAGCCCTAATGGCTTGGATAAGGTCATAGGTGTTACTTAATGTGACCCCCATCTCAGAAGCAACTGTGCTAATTTCTACATCCCCCAGAAAGTGAAGAAGCCATGAAATTCAAAATCAAAGAAGTTGAAGATACTTAGAACAACAAAGTCATTGAAGGAAAATAGCTGAAGTTCGTAAAAGTGGCCGGAAACAAATTTCAACAGGTTGAAGATTTAGAAAATTTAGGGAGTGAATTTCCTTTTTGCAAAAGTAAAAAAATCGAAAAATCGAAGGATTTGCCTTTTATAGGCGAAGGTCATCAACCTTAGCCATTTGATTAGGATCCTAACCGTCCATCGGGCATCGGCATCACCCATGCTGCTGCGATTGTCTCCCATAAAACACGCCTGCAATAGTCATCATTGCTAACTAAATACGACGACGATTACGTGTATGGAAGGTTGAATCACTTCAGTTGTCTTTTCATAAAAAAGTACAAGACAGCAAATCATTTGGCAATAATTAAGGATGCCTCATGTTCCTAATATTTGAAAAAACATGCATCTTCAAAATCAATACATTACAGCCTCAGCAAATAGCAGAGGTACACTACCTCAGCCTCGATACGAATAGGTTCAGCAAGGCTTCAGATATACGATCACTTCTGTGTCAACGGCCTCTGATAAAAGGACTTCAGCTAGTGCTCTCCGATCTTTTCGAAAAATCAAAAACTTCAATGTACACGGCTTCAGACAATACCTTCGATAAGTACTTCAAACAATTCATAATAGTTATACTTTCAAATTCTAATTATAATATAAATATTTATATTTAAACTTTTGAAAAACAATCACCCAACAACAATTTTATTTTTCTAAAATATGTCCATGCATTACATACATAATCATGCATAGACTTGGGGACTATTGTTACACCTCGCCACTGGGGCTTTTAGTGGGGACCACATCGTAGTCCACGTGGGAACATTAGGTCAGATCTGAAAAAGTCAACAAAGATTCAATTGGTCAAAGTAAAGAAGTCAAAGAAGAAACTAATCCCCTTTGTTCTTAAGCTCTTATTTGGTCGAAACACTCACTCTATCCGAAGCTCTTATTCAGCCGAAGCCCTCGCTCCATCCAAGCTTCTTTTGGCTGGAGCTCTTGCTATCTGGTAGAGGATCTACTGACAATCTTTATGAATGATTGATGTAATGTTTATGATAATAAATGTCGGGATTGTTAGTCTGGAGTGTAGGACGGCGACCCATTGTCAATTTATTAAATTCACAGTAGACTGAGTGATGTCAGGCTTCGGTCTGGGAGATGAGACCACGTGGTTCTTATACAACTGTTACCACATCGGCCAAGACTCCACAAATATGTAATTCTTGTAACATTTAAACCTAATGTAACTCTTCACACTTAAAAATACATATAGTTCTCACTTTCTCATTTCATATTGTTTGTTTGAATTTAGATTACTTTTATTTTGATTGAGTTGTTTATGATTTTTTTTATTTGAAATCATATTTGATTATTTCATCGGTATTCGAACATTTTTGTCTCGTGTTATAGAACATCTCCCACGTTCATAAATATCATCATTTCCATCCGAATTTTTAGTTAAAACGTATTGAAATTTGCTTGCATGAACGCAAGTGGCCTGGCATTTGTTGTCCATGTACCCATTGTAGAAAACGGGGTCAACAAACACTAAAATCTCAAAAAAATATAAAATTTCAACACAAAGATCTCGTTAATATCATCACTTTAAATCAGTAAGTATTTTTGTATATATTCATTTTCGTTAATTTAGTTTTCTTTTTTAATTGTTAAATCTTATTTCAACTTATTTTAACACATTTATATATATATTTATTATTTATTGGAAAATGTATAATTTTTTTAAGCAAAAAATTCATCAAATAGATGGTCCGACGGTTCGACCTTCGGACTGTCTGATAACAGATAGCATTGACTCGTAACAACTACCTTTTTGCTTTCTTGCCTTTCTTTATTTAATTTTTTAATTTTGAATTAAAATGAAAAAATATGGAATCGGTACTCATCCCAATTTTTTATTTTAGTGAATTTCAAATGAATAAAAATAGTCGATGGTCATGGAACTGAATGAGTGATGGAAAAGGTGATTCTACAATTTTTTAACATCGGCTACATCATATACAGATATGTATCATCATTTACAAAACTTCTTCAACATTGATCCCTCTGAATACGAGATGAATTTGGAATTTTTATTTCCATACAGATCAAACAATTCGATTCCATCGGTAGATGTTACTCTTGAAGTACAAATGAAGTGGCTAATTCCGCTGAACGAATACTACAATTCTCCTCTTTGCATAGTTTAGTGAGGAAGAATACCCCAAGAGTGCACGAAGCATCTCATAAAGTAGATTGTAATGTGGATGATTTTTGGGACCAGTAGAGGTAGCTCGAGAAGATGACGTAGTTGTTCCAAAAACAGTTGCTAAGCTTGAGAATATGACGTAGTTATTTCAAAAACAGTTGCTACACATCATGATCTCACTATTACACATAGACCACCTAAGGTGGTTCAAGACAATAAGGAAAAAATTAATTTACAATTAAGATTTAATTGCTTTATCTAATTAGAGACATTGGTGGGATAGGAACTCTAAGATTGGACGGAGTATATGATCTTCTCATTCTTCGCATGTGGTTCTCGATTATGAGGATTTGCAGGTCAACCAACTATTTGACACCAGAAGAGATCTCCAGAAGTTGTGCACATGATTGCATTGAAACACAACTTTTAGTTCAAAGTGAAGAAATCAAACGGGACTACCTACACAATTGTTTGCGTAGACGATGAGCAACGAAGTTTGATATAACTGAATTCTTTATAGTTTACAAGTACAAATGATGACATACTTGCAATGTGGGTATTTGTCGCAATGATCACAGATAGAAAAATCATAGTTTATTGGTAGATATATAATGCAAAAGTTTCAAAACCCAAGGACAATTTATAGACTTGTAGACATCATAATGTTCGTTGAGAGTTCAAGTTAATCATGATCTACCACTACAACAAAAATGATCTTTTGCGACATTAAAAAGGAAACATTTGTTAATTCAGTATTGCTAAATGAGTCTATCGCAACATTTTTATAAGCGAATGTTGTGATTGGTTAATATAATTGAGTTTTGGCAACATTTTTTAAATAAATATTGCTAATGTCGTCTTTTGCAATATTTTTTTAATGTTGTTAAAATCTGGTTTTATAGCAATGTTGAGTGTCCGTTGCTAAAACTCTTAATATATTATATCATTTCACAATGTTTATTGACTATTGCGAAAAGTTTCATTTTTTGCAACGTTTTTTGAATGTTGCGAAATGTTTTTCGGAACATTTTTTGAACGTTGCAAAATAGTATTTGTTGGGATTAATTGGTGATCATGGAAACATAAGGGTCTAATTTACAAATTATACCAAAGTTGAGGAACTCATATTAATTATTGAATTGTTTAGGGCTTGTTTGATAGCCATTAAAATCCAATTAAAATTGAAAATATAGTCGTTATTGGGTCTCACTCGTCTAATAAAAGTCAACAATAACGGCTAATTTTTCAATTTTAATTTCTACCACGATGCCCTTTCTCTCGTTCCTTTCTTCCTTCCTCTTCCATTACCCTCAAAGGGCAAAGGTGAGGAGAAATTGTTGTTTGAAGCAACAAGCTAGCGATCGGAAATGGGCATAACCGTAGTTCTAGGATTTTGTTCGGTCTATAAGGGAATCTGATAAGTGTTTCGACTTTCAATTATATGTGATTTAGTTCTCTTTTCATAATTTTTAAGGTTTTCTACTTTTGTTAATTTCCTTTTTTGTGTTCTTTCTTAAGATCGACCAATCAGCTTCAACTGTTTTGGTGTTTTGGTGCCTGGAACCCAAGTCCTCCTCTTTCGGCTCCATCATCTATTGGTCCTAGAACAAGGTAAGATAATCCACCCACATGAGTTCTTATTTTGAGTAGGCATCGAGAGCTTCTTTTGGAGTTTCCCTAAGTCTGCTTGCCATTTCCCAAATTCTAATTGAGTTTTTGTTTTATTTTGTTTTTCAAATTGATCGGTTCTTGGGGATAAATTTTATTTTGATGAATATACTAAGGGGCACACATAACATTTTAATTAGGAACTTTTGATGTGAACTTGAAGGCCTTGTTCTTACTTTGAATTTACAGCCTCAGGCTGAAGTCAAGAGCTTCTCTACTGAACCCATGAAGCCACTTGTCTCGAATAGCGAATGAACTTACATTGTGGGAAGAGGTATTTCAGGCAATATATACTTACTTGGTAAACTGAATATTTTACTTTTTGATTTGTTCCTTTCTAATTGCAGTAGTGATTGTCATAAATGATGCATTTTATGTGAATATGTTTCAATGCATGTAGGTTGCTACTGGGAATTTGCTTAAGAAGTGGCATGCACATTACATGGGAGTTACTTGCTTGGTATTTGATGATGACCAATCCCTTTTGATTTCGGGGTCAGAGGATGGATGTGATAATTCTTGCTATTTTATATCTAGCATAATATCTCATTTACTGAATGCTTAGTTGAAGTTATTATGTTATTTTAGGATTTTTGGTATGGATGCAATGCAATCATTGTATCTGCTAAGGATAGAACTTGTAAGGTGCAGCATACTATTCATTCAACTGGTTGATACCTTAATTAAAGTATTTTACTAGCTACAATTCTGATAAAGATATTTTTACATGAAGGACTCGTCCCTTTGAAGAAGACTATCAGCATGAAAATATGCGTGCCATCTTTACAACTTGTTTCAGCCTTGGAGGAGGATTGCCAAGTTTAAAAACCTTGTTATCTTCAAATGAATACTTTTAAGAAAGTTTCATTTGTTTTTGAGGTTTTTATATAGTTCTATTGGGTTCACATCTGAGGTGGTTTTGGAGGTTGCTAGAACACCATTTATATAGATCAGGTTAGTTCCGTTAATTTTACAACATTAGTGATCCTTTCTTTGCAATGATTAATTTAGTCGACTCGAAATTTATTCAAAATATGTCTTAGTTTTATAGTTGTTGTTTGTCAATGTTCGTTTGTGTTGATTTTAATGAACTTTAGGTAATAAGCAGTAATTTTCAGAACGTGTTAGGTACACTAAAGGAACGACTCGATAGGATCAAATGGGGCAAATGTTCAATTATTCTATCCTGCCAATGTAGGCAAATGTTTTCTTCAAAGTACCTTAAAATTGAAATTAATTCTTTGTCGATTTTCAAGTGTTTCTTCTTCTTGGTCATTAAGAAATCTCCAAACAATAAAAGATACAGAATCGAGCATGCAACCTCTTGCCATCGTAGAAGATGTATGCACTGCAACATATACTCAAACATCAGTTTGTTTTCTTGCACTCTATTTGATAGCACTCGGAACTTGTGGGATCAAGCCATGTGGTGGTTGGATATTCAGACTCAGGTAGAGATGCTGGCCAATTTACTGCTGCATGGAAACTTTACAAAGCTCAAGAAGATGTTGTAGCTGCATACAATGAATACGATATAATGGTTACTTTGTTCCGTGGGCATGGATGGAGAATTGGATGTTTCAGTATTGTGTAAACAAGAAGAGAAGCTATAGAAGTTTTTCAAGTAATTACTATAAAAAATTCATGGATTTAGATGGTGTCATAGTTTTTCCTCTAGAAGAGTGTAAGGATTCAAAAATTGTAATAAAATTATCTATTTTTACGCAATTTCAAAATTTGTTTGTATTTTCAATTTTGTCGGTCAATTTACATAAATTGCTATAAAAAAACCTACGACAATGGTCAAAAAATGTTGCAAAAGAGTTATTAGCGACACTCGAAAAACGTTACGAAAAGGTTATTAGCAACATTCAAAAAATGTTACAAAAAGATTATTAGCAACATTCAAAAAACGTTGTCGTATCCTTCTACTCTACGACAACATCAAGATTTGTAACATACGTCCAAATGTTGCAAAAAGTCTTCGGCAACATTTTTTGAACGTTGCGAAAGACTGTTTTCGTTGTAGTGTACAGAAGGTCACAAAGGCTAAAGTGCATGTTGAAGGATTTAATGGGTTAACCCAAGGAGAGTTATACTAAATTAACCATGTATTGTCATAGTATGGGGAGCACCAATCATTGCTTGACGTTCTTTATAGAGGCTGATAATGACAACTGCTTCAAGTATTTTTTCATGACTCTTTGATAATGCATTCGACGATTTCCTAATTCCATGATGCCATCAATTTTATTCTCGAGTTGACTATTGCTTCATGTCAATATACAAATCTTCAAATTTATCTTCTTGCATTTGACATAATCGATAGAGAAAGTGATTTAGCAATGCATTGGTTCTTTACAAAAGTCGAGGCAAGTAATTGTGGAAGTCGAGAACCTTGTCTTTGTAACTGATCGAGGGAACACTATAATAAACGTCATCGCTGAAGTTTTTCCCTGATGCAAATCATGATTACTATATGTACCACATACAAGACAACTTGAAAACCAAGTATCAGGGCATTAGTATCATGTCATTGTTTAGGATAGTAGTAGAGACATACAATTTTGAAGAGTTTAATAAGTACATAGATGAAATAGATAGTAAATCACATAATGCATATGAGTATTTAACAAGGAAACTAGGATTGAACATTGGACACGTCATATTTTACACGAATTTAATATAATATGATGATATCAAACAATGCAGAGTCTCTCATTTTATTATTCAAGAAGGATTGAGAGTCACTAGTTCTCACGATAATCAAGAACATTCGTAGGAAGCTGCAGTAATGATTTCATAATAAACTTGTGGAATCACATATATGTACAAGTACGCTGACCTCGACAATTTAAAACAAACTTTTCAAGTAATTAAATATTATTTATTGGATGAAAATGAGAAAATTTATAACGCCGAGCGAGGCAGTAACATTATTTTGAATCCATTCAATTTGAATTGGTATTTTCTCCATCACAATTATTGTCAAGAAACATCTACAATAATTAGTCTTGGACATTTTATTTGTGAAAATGTATGTATAGCCAAAAATGCACCACACCTAAAATCGGGTCAAGTTATACTTGTTCAAGTTGATTCTGTAGTAATACGATCAGCTAAGCCTTATTTGGCCACTCCAGGAGCAACTGTTCATGGCCATTATGGGGAAATCCTGTACGAAGGAGATACATTAATTACATTTATATATGAAAAATCGAGATCTGGTGATATAACCCAGGGGCTTCCAAAAGTGGAACAGGTGTTAGAAGTGCGTTCGATTGATTCAATATCGATGAATCTAGAAAAGAGGGTTGAGGGTTGGAACGAACGTATAACAAGAATTCTTGGAATGCCGTGGGGCTTCTTGATTGGTGCTGAGCTAACTATAGTGCAAAGTCGTATCTCTTTGGTTAATAAGATCCAAAAGGTTTATCGATCCCAGGGGGTGCAGATTCATAATAGGCATATAGAAATTATTGTACGCCAAATAACATCAAAAGTGTTGGTTTCAGAAGATGGAATGTCTAATGTTTTTTCACCCGGAGAATTAATTGGATTATTGCGAGCGGAACGAATGGGGCGCGCTTTGGAAGAAGCGGTCTGTTACCGAGCCGTCTTATTGGGAATAACAAGAGCATCTCTCAATACTCAAAGTTTCATATCTGAAGCGAGTTTTCAAGAAACTGCTCGAGTTTTAGCAAAAGCAGCTCTCCGGGG